>BQNB010178122.1:0-11069 GCA_026074375.1 Tanacetum coccineum
AATCGTTCGGAGGTCGGGAACTGGTAAACCACCTCCCGCAGGAGGTAGTCCGTCATCACCATTTCCGTTAGCAGCCAAATTGATTTCTTCAAAATCGTTCAAAGAATTAGGATCAACGCGAGTTCTTCTTCGAATTTTACGTTCGGGATCTTCGAGAGGTGGAAAAAGATTCCTTATAGACGATCGAGTGCTGATACACTAAAAAGAAATATAAAAAGAGAAATTATACTAATTAATTTTTTTTGGTTTTTTAACAATTGATTCACAATTTATTTTAATAGAGAAAATGAGACCGAATAACTTATACCAATAATCAATTTGCTTCACGGTGGCTCTCTAAAAGAAAAACGTACAAAGGAGCGGAGGAGCGGGAAAGCGCGAAGCTATTAAAAACCTTCTCTATTAAGGTCGTAGTTCCTCGGAACAACCCTCCTTATAACCCTCTTTTAGTTTGTTAATCAATTAAAGGTGAGCCGTACTTCACAAGTGACACAAAGGCAAGTTTTGAATCTTTGGTTTGGGAACTTATTATGATAATGCTCAAGTTGAGAGCATTATATTGATGATGGTTTTTATTCTTTATTAAAGACAATGTTTTTATTTTATTTTTTGATTTTTTTATATACTAATAAAAGAAAATGAAAAATATTTTTGTATTTTTATAAAGAAAATAACTTCACAAGGAAGGATTTTCAAAGCACTAATTGTCAAACGTTGAAACGACAATCGTATACACTCCTCCCCGACAGCGGCGCCAAAAATTTGATTCGTTGTCAATAGTATATATATATAATACTATATGATAAACCTTCGACAAATCACCCTTAACCAAGGCAACAAGTCAAAAAGTTTACAAATACAATATATATATCCGGAAGTATCGGTTTTTCACTTTATAATCAATAAAGTTCAAAATCGGACCCGGGTCGTTCTTCGGTACGAGGAATGCAATGGAAAGTCGAGAGTCGATTTGATATTTGATGTTTGAATAACAAAGATTTTGATTGGGTTTTCTAATTCTACGGGAAAAACAAGTAAAGCAAACTAAAAACGAAAGCAATTAAAGCTAAATCACTAAAACGATAACTGGAATCCTAAAAAAAGTGACTTAAAACCTAAATTATAAAAATTTAATCGTAATTTTTTTTTTACTTTTTATAAACCCTAAATGACTGAAATGCATGAACAAATAAAAGAAACCCTAAAACGTAAGCAATTAAGGTGAAAACACGAAGAAAAACGATAACGGGACCAAATCCCGTTATTTAAAAAACCAAATTCTACAAATTTAGCCCTATGAAAGGAAAATTAATTTTTAACAATCATAAATGATAAAAGAAAATTTAAAAAAAATGAATTATATTTTTTTGGCTTTTATTTAATTTTTTATGAATTAAAAACAGTTTTAATAAAAAAATTAATTAAAAATACTAAACGAAGTTGGAAAAATCTGAAAAATTCATGAAAAGTCCCTTGAACAAAGCTTAATCTAGGAAAAATAAAATGGGCAAAGTAGCTTATTGAAATAAGATGGAAATAAGCTAAAATAGGTTGATTGCTTAAATGAACTAAATAATATATATTTGATAAAGCAAAGCATGACAGGTGACAAGTCCCAAGGGCAGTTGGTGTTGAGGTGTGTGTTAAATATGCTTGGTATGTAAAGGGGAGGTCACAGGTTCGACCCCTGTGACCTCTCTTTTTTATAAACCATTTTTTTAATTTTCTTTTTAAAACTTTTATAGAATAAGCAAACACAAGCAACTTTAACAAAAGGAGTTTTTACACAACTTAAAAATAAGCCAGGAATAAGCTGAAAAAGGGGTGACAGAATTGGCTTTTAAAGCTAAAAGACTAAAGGCTTAAAGTACTTGGCATTTTATACTTAATAAGCAAAAGAAAAAGCAAATAAGCTAACAACCAACAATAAGCTATACCTAATAAGCACTAATGAACAAGAATAAGCTAATAAAAGGAACTAAAAATTAGTTAAATTGACAGAATTACTCACAAGGTTTTTACACTTAAATTCCTAAACTGAAAATTCTAATAAGCTTGAATAAGCTCTTCCCTAAGCTAAATAAGCTAACTATTACTAGAACCTAGCCTATTAAGCAAATCTAAGCAAAATTTAAGCAATTTGAACAAGTTTTAAGCACTGAAAAGCAAGAACACAAGCAAATTTAACTTAACTTCTACAAAACTTAACTAAAACAGATTTTTAGCTAATTTTAAACTAGATTAAGCTACAAAAAGCTACTTTCAGAAGATACAAATCAAAACCTAACAAGATTAACTATTACACTAAAAGATTCAACACTAAAAACATAAGCTTAAACACATAAACATCAAGAAATCCAAAGATTAAGCAAAACTGTCACAGAGGGTTTAACAGCTTTTTTTAGTTTTTAGCAAACTTTGAACCTAATTTAAACCTACTTAATGAATTTGGAAATGTTAAACAAGACCAAACGGATGAAGTTAAGCTCCCAATGGGCTTATATTTAGAAGCTCAAGTCCATAAGGTTTCATTTACTAGTTCAAATCTATGAATCAAAAAGGGGATTTTGGGACTGAAAATGAAGAACAAGTATGACAGGTTTTTCAAAACTTTTGCATAACATGAAATGGACCATAAACCTTTGAGACCAGATGATAATATGACTTAAGAGAGCAAAATAAACATGAAAACATGAACTTATAAGATTTCTAAGCCAAGAATTAAAATAAGCATAATGAGAGCTTTTTAATAACACAGATTCATAACATGCCTACATAAAACCTTAAAATTTATTTTTAAACTGAAACTAATACCTAAAATAGATTAAGTAGCCTCTAAGTTAGTAATCAAATCTCCCAAATAGGTCAAATGGGTCAAAACAGTACTAACAATGGTTAGTACTGTTCTTTGCCAAACACCTCTTTAAACTTATATTCATGATTTTGAGCTTGATAACTTAAGATTTAGCACTAAAACCTCAAAGACCAGATAATTTTTAGCTTAATACAAACCTAATGAACAACTTTTAAGAACTAAATAAGCCAGAATAACAAGATTAACAACTATGCTACTTTATAAGCTATTTAAGACATATTTTTCCAAAACTTAAAACAACAAGATTTAAACTACAACTAGCATTAAAACATGATCAAACCACAATAATAAGACATATAAAGCAGAGATAAGCAATAATAAGCACAGTAAGCCAGTAAAAAGAAGATTCAACTTTTTAAGTTAAAAATGACTTTTAAGAACTTACAAAGGTCCAAAGTTTTTGTGAATGATTCAAGCACTCAATTCAGCTTATAACCAACCTATAGCTTATCCACATAAGCACTAACCCATGGCCATCCATTATACACCATGCTCCAAGTGAAATTTTGACAGATTCTTTGATTTTTTTGGTGAAATATCTTTAAAATCTCACAAACTATGGTAAAAGCTTGTAAGATCCAAGAAACAGCTTAAGTAACAAGGAACACAACTTTTGAGAGCTGATAAAACAGTTTTATAACATAAAATGCTTCAATCTTAAAAACAGAATTTTCATAAACACTTAAATTTCATTCAACTTAAAATCTGAGTACAAGGTAAAAAAAGTACAATAAGCTCAAAGTAAAACTAATGTAAGATGGAAAATAAAACTAGATTAAAAACTACATGCCTCTTAGGGCTTACAAAGAACCTATTTATAGAGACACACTAAGGGTCTTGGCCTTTGAAGTGTGTTTCTTCTGTGAGAGAAAAGAGGGTGTGTTTCTTGTGTGAGGAGGTCAAAGCTTCCATCACGCCACTAAAAATTCTTGGTCACAAATTCAATCATCAACACCCCTTCACTTCAGTCTTCAAAATCTTGGCCAATGGGAACTCATAGGATTGCCAAAGTGGTATTTAGCCCATGTGATGTGGGGTTAAGTTGGGAGGGTGATGTTTTTGTTTGTGGTTGCAGGGGCCAGAGGTTAAAGACACAAATATGGAATTTTGGTGCCAAGAGTGGTTTTTTGTTTGTATTATTGTTTTGGTGATAACAGGATTAAAGGTTTGTAGAATTAACACTTTTGGTCCCTTAGTTTGATAAGTGATATAGCGTGGACAGTCCTTGTGGTGAAAATGGTATAAGAAAGTTGGCAGCTTTGGCCCCTAAGGTTGTATACTTCTGTTGCAACCACACTCCTTGGGGACTAATGGTGTTAACAGATTTGGTATTGGGCTTGGTTATGTGTTTGGGCTTGTTATAAGTTAAAAGGCAATGGGCCTTTAACTTATTTTTGGTCTTCATGTAATGCCTTAATGGGCTGACCCGGCCCATTAGATGGGTACGGGTGGGCCCATTAAGTATTTCTTCGGTATCGGCTTCGTTTTTGACTTTTGACTTTGACGTGGTTGACTTTGACTAGTTGACTTGACTTTTTACGCTCTTTTCATTCTCGTGCTTGGTTTTGTCGTGTTGGCTTTGTTTTTGTCCTTTTCTTAGATATTCGTTACATGCACAATATAAATGCAAAACACACAAATACAATGTATTTTTGGTATATTTTGGTCATTTTAGGCACGTTTTATAGGCAAAAGGTATGTGTAATTAAACACATACCACTTATATGGAAAACATATTCCTTTTTCTTGAACCACTGAGTCAGACCAACTGTCACACCCTGCCAAGGCGGAAACACGAGGCGTAACTTCATAGGTATCATCACAACACAATGTTGTCAACAATAGAGAAAACTACATGCACAAAACAAAACATAAATGGACACAAAGTGTCATGATAATACCTTAACACAAAAGAGTATTGCATTAATGAAAAAGGGTCTCATTAATACAAAGACATAACATGTCTCACAAACCTAAGAAATCAAACAGCATTCAAGAAAAATCCATAAAACAAGTACGAAAAGATAATCAATAGATAAACTCCATATGCAATCCTAAGGTCTCTCTAGCCACTTTTAGCTTCAAAACCCTCAACATGCTCACCTGAAAATGATGCTTAAAAACGTCAACACAACGGTTGGTGAGAGTCATAGGTTTACGACACACAATTCAAGCTTTAAATCAATTACTGTGATTACTAAAAACAAAACATGGCAGGACAGTTAAGCTAACTATTATACAAGCTAATATGCATACGTACAAAACAACCATAACTAGGACAGAACGTGTCCCCCGATCCAAGCCACACAGCACATATCACAGTAATGGGTAGGAACGTTACCCCCGATCCAAATCACACAACATTGGGTAGGAACGTTACCCACGCTCCAACAACGCATAACATTTAGCATATAACATATAATAGCTACATAAAAGTCTATGCGTAAATTAAACCACATAATCACAGCAATTAAAACATTTCAAAATTATAAGTGGGTTTAGAATAAGATTTAGATTTGGTTTAGAATAAGATTTAGATTTGGTTTAGGACTTAGATTTAGTGTAGGTTTAGGAGAGAGAAATTATATTTGTTAATAATAAAATTGATTTAAGAAAAATTATTTAAAAATAAAAGAATGTATATATGTGTGAGAGAGAAAGAGTGACTTGTTTAATTATAAGTGTGTGTGAGAGAAAAACCCACCATCCTCCGCAACTGTTAACTTTTAGTGGGCCCTCTTCACTTTTAAAAGCCAAACTAAAATACAAAACAACAAATTTACCATTAAACCCAAATCCAAATCCAAACACACCAACCAAACGGCCTTAGTCAATAAGCATATAAATAAAAGAAAAAGATATTTCCTATATATTATATCACTATTTATTACACTTAATAACTTACACATCCTTTAAACTACGAAAATCTTGACCTTTTAGAAGGCATGCAACATCGGATGTGAGCCGGCAAGATGCACAAACTTTTATCAGTTCTCTGATTATTATTCTTACTATGGGCCGTTACATTTGAAGACTGCAACATCGATTGTGAGCCGGCAAGATGCAATAAACTTTTATCAGCCCACAGTTTATATTATTACCTTGTCATTTTTTTACCACGATATATAGAGAAAGTTTCTTTTTGGAAAATTTAAGTATAAATTTAAACTAAGATAAAAATGTTATTGACTTCATTTCAAAAATTGTTGATTTAAGTTTAATTTTCAAAAATAGCACGTATTATTATCCGTTATTAAGTTTAATTTTCAAGAATAGCACGTATTATTAGTCCGGTTAGGAGCTTATGGGAGAAAAAGCCACCAATTACACTCATGAGCTTGTAAGATTTCCAAATAATCCTTTTTTATACTTAACTCTATCATTTTCCGTTCTTCGCAAAGATCCGCGAATGCTTGGTTTAAAAGTTAAAGAACAAGCTAGAGCTCAACATGCTCGATCGAGTCAAAATTTATTCTTATTCTACCCAGCAGGAAAGTCAAAATTATGACAAAACACTTATTTTATTTTTGAAAATTTTTAAATTTTTTCATTTTTTTGGTATTTTGGTGGTAAAAATGGGATTACAAGAAAACAACGGCTGCAGGCACAATCATATCGATAGATTCCCCCCATACTAGAACTAAACATTGTCCTTAATGTTTTAAGAAGGGTCTCTACGTAAATCTAAAGCCGTTTATTAAGTATGCTCAAAGATAAACGTTAGTCGGTAAGATTTGGATATTGGATTCCCATAATGAAGCTGAGGATTTAAAGCTCGAGTGAACGAAGGACAAAACCATGAGCAAGAGAGGCTTCAAAATCGTGGCAATCTTGGACATAAAACAAAAAAAACAAAACAAAAGAATGGAAGAGGCGAGCCTCCTCACAACACACTTATTCATTACTACTACTAAATTTATATTAGGGTAAGCATGGGTTGCCACCCACGAAGCGCTTGTTTTAGGTCACTAAGCTTGACCCATCCCCAAATTCATTGGTCCTTGGGGAAGGTTTGGAGATCCGGGACAACCACAGTTGGTATGTCTCCTCCAAAGTAGTGCTTGCGTCTATGACCGTTCACCTTGAAATTTGGCCTGTCGATTTGAGATAACTCGACGGTGCCATAAGGGAAAACTTAGGCAACGGTGAACGGTCCGGTCCAGCGGGTCTTGAGTTTACCCGAGAAGATCTTCAATCGAGAATTAAAAAGAAGGACTCGGTCACCAACGTTGAAAACGCGGTTCTTGATTTTGGAGTCGTGGATCTTCTTTGTCTTCTCTTTGTAGATCAAAGAGTTCTCGTAGGCTTGATCACGAAGTTCATTTAGTTCTTTGATTTGAACTTTCCGGTGATCACCCGCGGACTTAAGGTTAAAGTTTGAATGCTTCAAGGCCCAATAAGCTTTGTGCTCGAGCTCAATCGGTAGATGACATGCCTTTTCGTACACGAGCTTGTAAGGAGTACACCCGATGGGTGTTTTGAACGCTGTACGGAAAGCCCATAGTGCATCATCTAATTTATCCGACCAAGAGGCACGGTTCTCGCCTACGGTCCTTTCCAAGATTCTTTTTAAACCACGGTTGGAGACTTCCACTTGCCCACTAGTTTGTGGGTGATACGCGGTAGCAAGGCGGTGAGTGACACCATACTTAAGCATGACCTTTGCGAATTGGTCATTGCAAAAGTGCGTACCGCGATCACTAATGATAGCGCGAGGAGTTCCAAACCGAGCAAAGAGAGATTTTAAAATTTTAACAACAACTCGGGCATCATTGGTAGGGAGCGCTCTTGCTTCAACCCATTTTGACAAGTAATCGACGGCCACGAGTATGTACTTGTTCCCTCGTAAAGATGGGAACGGTTCCATAAAATCGATGCCCCATACATCGAAAATCTCGCAAACTTGGATGGTATTTTGGGGCATTTCATCTTTTTACGAGATTTTCCCATGACGTTGACAAGAGTCACATGGTTTGACTAAGTCATGGGCATCACGATAGATTGTGGGCCAATAAAAACCAGAGTCAAACACCTTTTTGGCGGTGTAGTTCAGGCCATGATGTCCCCCGGTGGGTCTATTGTGGCAAGCCTTAAGAATATCAACGACTTCTTGGCCGTGAACACACCGCCGAATGACTTGATCTGCACAGATTTTAAACAAGAAGGGGTCGTCCTAAAAGTAATGCTTCACGTCTTTAAAGAATTTGTTCTTTTGTTAGGACGACATCCCTTAAAAAACAACAAAGTTCCCCGCATGGTAATTAGCAAAATGGGCAAACCACGGGGCACTAGAATCACCATGAAAAGATATCATACTAAGTGTTTCGAGAGGAGATGTTTCATTTATTTCCTTTTTATCGAGCACACTTTGGTGAGGATTCTCTAATCGGGACAAATGGTCGGCGGTGAGGTTCTCGGCTCCTTTTTTATCACGGATGATGATATCAAATTCTAAAAGGAGGAGAAGCCACCGGAGCAATCTCAGCTTTGCATCTTGTTTTGAAAAAAGATATTTTAGAGCCTAATGATCCGTATACACTATGCTTTTTGACAAGACTAAATAGGACCGGAATTTCTCGAAAGCATACACCACAGCAAGTAATTCTTTCTCCGTCGTGGTGTAATGAGCTTGAGCATCGGTCATAGTTTTGCTTGCATAGTGTATAGGCTGAAAGTGTTTTGTTTTTCGTTTCCCCAAGACTAAACCTATTGCAAAATCACTCACGTCACACATGAGCTCAAAAGGTAGGTCCTAATCGGGGGCAACTAATATTGGTGCTTCGGTTAATTTTTTCTTAAGTGTTTGAAAAGCTTCAATACACTCTTTGGAGAAGAAGAACGGAGTATCTTTTTCAAGAAGACGGGTCATCGGCCAGGCTATTTTCGAGAAATCTTGAATAAATCTACGATAAAACCTGGCGTGACCAAGAAAACTCCGAATTCCTTTGACGGTGGTGGGATGAGGTAGCTTAGCAATAACATCAACTTTAGCCTTATCAACCTCAATCCCGTTCTTGGAAATCTTATGGCCAAGGACAATTCCTTCCTTGACCATAAAGTGACTCTTTTCCCAATTTAGACAAAGATTGGTGTCTTCACACCGTTTAAGCATCTTGTCCAAATGGGAGAGGCAAGTTCCGAATGAATTCCCAAAGACCGAGAAGTCGTCCATAAAGACTTCCATCGTTTTTTCGATCATATCGTGAAAGATAGCCATCATACACCTTTGGAACGTGCCCGGTGCATTGCATAAGCCAAAAGGCATGCGACGGTAGGCGAACGTTCCATAAGGACACGTGAATGTGGTTTTTTCTTGATCTTGAGGGTCGATGGGAATTTGAAAGTAACCCGAGAAACCGTCGAGAAAACAATAGTATTCGTTTCCCGCTAGTCTCTCAAGCATTTGGTCCATAAATGGTAATGGAAAGTGGTCTTTACGGGTGGCGTCATTTAACTTTCGGTAGTCAATGCATACACGTCATCCCGTAACCAATCGAGTAGGAATTAACTCGTTTTCATCATTTTCAACAACGGTAAAGCCACCCTTTTTCGGTACACAATGCACGGGGCTTACCCAAGGACTATCCGAGATAGGGTAAATTAACCCGGCATCAAGGAGTTTAAGAACCTCCTTTTTGATCACCTCGTGGATTTTTGGATTAACCCTTCTTTGGTGTTGGACCGCCGGTTTGAAGTCATCCTCCATTAGAATCTTGTGTGTATAAAATTCCGGGTTAATACCCTTAATGTCGGAAAGTTGCCAAGCGAGAGCTCGCTTGTGTGACTTCAAAACCTTTATGAGAGCGGCTTTCTCCTCATCTTTCAAGTCTTTAGCAATTATGATGGGTAATTTGTCGGTACCCTCCAAAAATGCATATTTAAGATGAGACGGTAAGTCCTTAAGTTCAACCTCGGGTGGTTCATCAATTGAAGATTTTTTGTTTTTAGGTTCAACAACTTTAATTTCTTGTCGAGGGAGAGGTGGTGATGATGGATCATCATTAAGAAATTTCTCAAGAAGAAGAATGTCTCCCTCCGAATCATAGTAAGAGTCATCAATTTCTGGTGAAATTGGCTCATCTTCAATAGCGAGGAAAGCATCGGTTTCTTCGAGAAGAAAATCACTATCCCCGAAGGGAGTTAGAGTAGGAGAAGAGGTAGAAAAAATTAGTTCCGTAGATGGAGTGGGATTGCCACTCATAGAAAAGCCAAGAACTTCTTGAGAATACTCCTCACAAGCAACGTCAATGATGTCGATTTGGTTAACCGAATTATCATAATTAGAGGAGTATCTCGAAGTTTGATCAAGATTGAATGTTATGGCATTATTGCCAACACTAAGAGTTAATTCTCCCGCGTAAACATCAATCAAAGCACGTTCGGTCTTTAAAAAGGATCTCCCAAGAATTAGAGGAACTCGGTGATCGGCATCAAAGTCAACGACTACAAAGTCGGTCAAAAAATGGAACTTTCCTACTTTTATGAAGACATCTTCGGCGACACCGATCGGTCGAGAAATTGACCGGTCCGCAAGTTCAAGAGTCATACAAGTAGGAGTAAGTTTAGGAAGGGAAAGATTTTTCCACACGAAAATTGGCATGAGGTTAATGCTAGCGCCAAGATCGGCCAAGGCTAAGCATAAGTCCATTCCGGGAAAATCGCACGGGATGAGAAACTTGCTGGGGTCTCCTAGTTTTTCGGGTAACTTTTTAAGGAGAACCGCCAAACAATGCTCATTCAACAAAGTTCTTGCTCATTCAACAAAGTTCTTGCTAATTCAAACAATTTTTCTTTATTGCTTAACAAACCCTTTATGGTCGAGGCAAATTTGGGCATGAGAATGAGAGCATCCGCGAAGCTAATGTCGAAATGCAAATCTTGGAAGATTTGGAAGAATTTCTCAATTTGGTTATTAGCTTTTTCGCAGAGCTTTTGATCATTAAGTCTAGAAGGACATGGAATTAACGGTTTCGGGTTAGGCTTCAGAGCACTAACGGGAGCTTCAACGGGCTCAACAACGGGAGCAACAATGGGCTCAAAATTTGGTACTTGAGTTTCAACTTGGATAAACAGAGGTTGGACGTCTTTGGTGCTTCTGTTATTAGTAGGAGGCACCGTGTCCTTTGTTACCTCGATTTCACATTCCACTACTTTAGGAGAAGAAGAAGAAGCAGGAATCGTGGGCCCCTTATAA
>BQNB010178124.1:0-12900 GCA_026074375.1 Tanacetum coccineum
CGAAGAAGATATCGTATGAGTCGAAAACTATTTCTAAATATAGTTGAAGGTATTAAATCTTATATTGTCGATCCTCTTCCAAAGCATTTTAAATTCTTTACAGTCTGACCCGATGCTACGAGTCTAATGAGTTTAAGTGTTATTATGAAATGCACATCTGGCATACGCCAATTGGCATACGACAACCCACCCGATGCATTCGATGATTGCAAATGGGTGAGCATACCGCACGTAATTGTCTAGATAATTTCAATAAGTGCATTATTGATTTGTACATGTCGAAGTATTTAAGAAAGCCAACATTGGTTGACGTTGAAAATTCTCATGTGCAACATATACATTAAGAGGCGACAAGAAAGTGCACGAAAGGATGTCGAACGTGCTTTTAGTGTTCTCCAAGGACGTTGGGGAATAATACAACAACCGACACGTTAATAACATGTCAACATGATACGTAGAATCATGTATTCTTGCATCATAATGCATAACATGATTTTAAAAGATCAAGAGATGGCGATTAGTGACTTCAACGACATGTATGCTAATCCGTCAAGAAATATGCAACGTACATGGATTGTAATATGCGATGTCCAACGTCGAAAAGCTAAAGAATTACAGGATAAAAAAACGCATCTTGGTCTTCAACGAAACCTTATGGAATATATTTGGCGACAACGTGAAGATCAAGAAGAAGAATTTTAGTCGCCGGGCCATATGTTTTTTTTCGTATGTATTTTAATTTAAGTACGCTTTTTTAAGTATTGTGATTTATATTTTTTATTTAATGAATGAAATATTTAGTTACTTTAAATAAATATAAAAGAAAAAGAGAGTGGGTCACTAAAAAATAGTGTTATGGTTATAAAGGTTTTTTTATATGTTGGTATTAAAATGTTCTGCCATGACGTTAATGTGACAGTGTTATGATGTCATGATACCTGTGAAAGTAAAAAGAGTCTATCAAATTCGAGATCCACATGTTATGTTATATATCTTTCACCATGGGTTACCATTTCGGGAACACTACTATTTAAAGAATTAACATACAACATTGAATTCGTTGTTCCTATAGAGTTGCAAATTTTACCAAACATGCCGAAAGTGTGATGTTTAACCAAATTTTAATAACTAAAAAATGGTTTTAATCTTCACTACGAAGTTTGAATTCTGGTCACGCTTCAATTGTGGTAATATCGTTTCTCTCAATGTTTTCAAGATCATGATCCTACCCATGATTGTTTTCGTCTTTGCAAGATCGAGATTGAAGATCGGATCGAGATCTTAAGATCCTGCTATGCTTTCATTTTCTTAACATTCTTTGTAATATTATACAAATCTACAAATTATTATATTTCACAAACACAAAATTATATGAATATTTCATAAAAATGTTATCATAAAATATGGTTGTGAAATGTTTAACAAGATTAACATGTTATTTTTTAATTGTACATAACGCAATCTATAAATTTGTAGTTTTTAAGTTTGAAGTTCGAGGAAAGTAAGATCGGATCGGATTAGATCTTAAGATCCTATGGTCAAGATCGGGATCCTATAAGATCTTAAGCTTGCAAATATCCTATGTAAGATCCGGATCGTTTTTGCTTTGCAGCATCGTATAATCGTAAGATCCTAAGATCAGGATCGAGATCTTAACAACCATGGTTTCTCCAATTATATGTTCTGAAATTTTTAGCTAATACGGTAGATATTGTTAGCTTGTGATCCAATCATGGCCAAAGGCAAAGCATTTATAGGGAGGGTGGGCCTTGACCCCTCCAAAAAACTGTTAGATGATGAAACCTCGTAAGTATAATCTTATTAATGACTATTATTTATAATGGTGAAACCCTAATACCCAAAATCCACAAACCGGGCTTGGGCCTATTTATCCACTAATACTCTCCCGTAATCCGAGCGGCGAAATCGCGAAAGATTTGACTGGAGTAGTAACCCAGAAAAGAAAAAAAACAAAACATTAACGTAATAAAAGCATAACTTTAGTCGACTCGTAAAAAAATTATACCAACGGTCGACTTTAGTCGACTGGTACCAACGGTCGACTTTAGTCGACTAGTACCAACGGTCGGCTAAGTCGACTGGTAACAAAACCGTACCACGGTCGACTTTTGGGACTGGTACGAGCAGTCAACTTTAGCGACTGATAACAAAGTTTACGAACAATCGACTAACAAACAAACATTAAAACAACCAAATCTCTTTTT
Organism: Tanacetum coccineum; assembly: GCA_026074375.1. Lineage (NCBI taxonomy): Eukaryota > Viridiplantae > Streptophyta > Magnoliopsida > Asterales > Asteraceae > Tanacetum > Tanacetum coccineum. The sequence goes on from BQNB010178124.1 coordinate 2,226, forward strand.
TTCAATGCTTAGACAGTAATAATATGATAAATATGAACACAAAAAAGGATAGGCAGATCACACAATTCACTTGGTGATAGACGCCAATGACCTATTGAAAGTAGCCCATAACCTGTTTGCTTAGACTGAAACAACTCCACCTTCTAACCGCCAAACAAAGCACCAAACTTTTCTCATTGCTTTCTGATTCATACACCTGATTTGCTTTTTTTGATCGGTGGATTGAGGAGAGGGGGTTATGGTTTGAAGGGGTGGTTTAGGGGAGACGGTACCTAAGTTTTAGGATCAGACCCGCTCTGATATCATGATGGATGATGAAAACCCCATAGGTATAATCTTATTAATAACCATTATTTATAATGGTGAAACTCTAATACCCAAAACCCACAAACCGAGCTTGAACCTATTTATCACTAATAAAATCTTTGTCTTTAATGTAATTTCATTAAGTTAGTGCAAAAAATACGATTTAACAATTAGGCTCTTTCAAAATTAATAATTGAAACATCAAACCTCTAATAAAATGATTCAAGCTCTACTCAATGGCTGATATTTTAACCATCTTATATGTTTTTCACGAGGTTGTTTATGGCCGCCTTACGTTGTGGAACGTGGGGTTAATTTAAAGATTGTTCGTGTAATCTTAAGTAATGGCAATAGGCTGTTTCTACAACACAAGAAAACCGGAGGGTCATTCATGTAAATTTTCGTGACACGAACAATCCCTGGCTTTAACGCAAAGACAGTTTATGCAATCGCATGTAAACGATAGAGAAGTTATTTTGCGATCTTACGTAGACAATTTTTTGCCATGCAGCTCCAGGCTTTCACAAGATCAAAGAAATGCAACAATCGAGTTCCACTCCAAATTAGCTATCTTATTCCTTTCTTTAGAAACGGATGCTTCTTGAGCGATAGTTGTATTATTGATGTTATTGGTATTCCAAATTAGGGTTTTTGTTTCATGTTTTAATGTAATTTAGAGCACATGGCACAGTGCAAAAATTCTCACTTTTTCCCCAAAAACGTCAAGCTCACACCCTATCTTGTGTTTTCGTGCCTCAAGCCGAACTTGCCAGCCCATATGGTCCGAGAAAACGTTACACGACGACGCGAGACACTGTACCGTGTCTTCCGTTTTTGCGTTATATAATTTTTTAATTTTTTTTTGAAATTTTAATTTTTTGTAACGGATAGAAAATTAAATAGGCTCCTACTAGCCCTTTTTTGTGTTTAATACCCAATTTTTTCAAAATAACCCCCTTTCAAAATCCTATAAATACCCCCTTAAACTTCTATTTTTTTCACACACTTTTACATACACAACACAAAAAAACACTATGAGTCCTGACCACAATGATATGTTCGATTTGTACGATTATTACTCTCAAGGCGATATGAAGCGGTATACACAATCTTATCAATATTTTGAACAATATCAAAGTTTGGAAAATGAAGAAGGCGAAAGATCGGTTCATGATTAGGAAAAACATATCAGGAGATACATACCACGTGAACGAGAAGTTGCGGAAGAAAAGCTAAGGCGAGACTATTTTGGCGACGAAAACAATCCACCTATATATCCGGAAGAATATTTTCGACGAATGTATCGTATGAGTTCTACACTTTTTAAACAAATCGCCAATGATATTACCAATTACAATGTTGACCCTCTTCCCAATTACTTTTATTTTTTTAAACAACGTCCCGATTGTATCGGTCGTTTAGGTTTTAGTCCTATTATGAAATGCACATCTGTCATACGCTAATTGGCATACGGCTCGGCCGGAACCCGATGCATTTGATGAGTATTTGCAAGTTGTTGAACGTTGTTCACGTGAATGTTTATGGAACTTCACTAAATGCATATATGTATTGTATGATGAAGAGTTTCTAAGAATGCCTACTTTAGCTGATGTCCAACATATATATGAATTGCACGAAAAGAAACACGAGCTCCCGGGAATGCTCGGGAGCATTGATTGTATGCATTGGGAATGGACAAAATGTCTTAAGTCCTTACATGGTCAATTCAAAAGGCGTGCTAAAAAAATACCCGACTATAATACTTGAAGCCGTTGCGGATCAACAATTGTGGATTTGACATGCATACTTTGGGGTACCGAGGGCAAATAATGACCTTAATGTTTTATATGGTTCATCGTTATTTGATGACATTTTAGCAAATAAAGCTCCGGAAGTTTCGTTTATAGTAAACGGAAAAACATAAAAAAAATGTTATTATTTAGCGGATGAAATTTATTCTCAGTGGTCTACGTTTGTAAAATCGTTTATTATGGCAAGGGATGCAAAAACAATAAAGTTTAAAAGAGTTCAAAAAAGTTTAAGAAAAGATATTAAACGAGCTTTCAGAGTCCTACAAGGTCGGCGAGGAATTATACAACAACCCGCATGAGCATATCATGTCAACACGATTAAAGAATCATGTATTGTTGCATCATATTACATAATATGATATTAAAAGTTCAAAAATTCGAAGTTAGTGAATTTGGAGATATGTTTGTTTCTCCACAACAGAATATTCATCGTACTTGGGTCGAACGATGCAAAATACAACGAAGGAAAAACATAGAACTTCGGGATATGAGAGCTCACGATGACCTTCGACGCGATATTGTGGAGCATTTGTGGAACTTTAATCATTAAGTTGTACTATTTTTTATTTTTATCGTTGAATTTTTAATGTATCGTTTTTTGTATTAATGAATTTTTAATGTATTATTTATTTTTATTAATGAAAATTTAAATTTAGTTTAATATATTGTTGGTGTTGAATTAAAGAAAAAAAAAGAAAAAAAAAGGTGGGGTCATCATAACACATAAATTGTGGTGTTAACTAGAGAAGATGTTTTTGGTGTTATGAGGGGTTTTTGATGTTATGAAAAAAAGTGGTAATGTAACATCAATTTTTCTTACGGTACAGTACGAGCACAAAAACTTGACTGTACCTTGTGCTATTAGCAGCTCATTATATATATTGCTTAAATATTTTAATTATCATCTATCTTTCTCCGTTCTTTTTATCTAATACGATACAAGTATGAACAGGGTTTTTGTGAATTGTCATGGAACACGACGTGGATAAATAAATCGAGGGGATGGACCAACTAGTAAAATCAATATTAACCAGAAGTCATGTTAATGGTTGTTGGTGATGTGTCCCCACTAGTTGTGCATGCTAAATGCTAACGTTCGATAGCGATATTTATAGTTGACTTGAGTAAGCCGCCTTGGCCCCACATACTCCCAATATCTTTGTTCTTTTGTGCCAAATTCAATATTTTGGATGATATAACCATATCTTGTTCACTTCTTAATCTAGAAACTATTTTTATCTAATAATCAATGTTTTGAAAACGGGATTGGATAACTGTGAAACCCGTTGGTTCACCTGTTGAACCAGTCAGCTCGCTCTAATTTTTAAAACATTGGCAATAATCAAAGGCGGAGTAAGAAAGTTATGGTCGAAGGGGCAAATTATGATAGTTTTTAGAAACTACACTATAATTCGGATTGTTAAAGAGGACAAATTACAAAAATAGTCATATATTTCGAAAGAATTACATTACAATTTTGTTCGCTATAAAGGCACGTGCTCGCCCTGCCCTTCTCCTGTCTCCGCCTCTAACCATAACGTCAATATCAGGATGATGATTTAATCTGGAAGTTCGACTTTCCTGTTATGTTCTCGTATGTAGCGTGTGTGGAAATTAAACCTCAACAAAGGAAAATGACGATAATAACGATTTCGTCGTGTTATGAGTGAAATCAAATCTATTTATTCGAGATATAAGTCAGTCTTTTGTGAGATATTCATCCAAAGTGATGAAGGAAATAATTTTGGAGTTTGGAAAAATAATAGGGTTATATATAATATAGATAAGGTGAAAATATCATAATGTCCTACTTTTCAAGTATTCATTTCAGCTTTTAGATGAAAAATTGATTTTAAGAATGAGTTCTGAATATCTTTCAGATGAGAATTGATTGTGGTTTGCTACTTTTGGAACACCCGAAAGTGGCTTCGTAGCAACTTTTTGAAGCATAAAGTTGATCAACGCGTAGGTAATCACCATGGCCAAAGTATGTTGACTTAAGAGGGTTTAGATTTTAGAACTTTAGATAGGTATACAAAAGAGTATTTTTGGAGTTAAATAAGTTTGTACCACAATATATTGAAACTAAGATCCAACATTAATCATTCGACTGTGGATCTTCTCTAGGGTCATTGTAGTTTTTAGACTTGTTTGGATCTCAAGTATCGTTTGGTGTTGTAATTCTTAGTAGTTTGTTAGTTTTTTTCATCGATATGCTTTTCGAAAAACTGAAACTATATAAATTAGACATTGAACCTTTTTTTAAAAAAAATTTAGAACGGCTTGTTAGTTGTCAGTGGTTCAGGTCCAGCAGTGACATCCAATTAGACAGTATGTTGTACCCTGAACCCGCATGTACTTCCTCCTATTCCGCCTGAAGGGGTAAAAGTCCCGGGTGGGACTCGAACTTGAGACATCCCCTAGCCAAACATCTCCTCCCCAAGCCCCTAAGGAATCTTAATGGCCAACTGAGCTAGCCCAGTTGGTTTTAGACATTGAACCCTTTTTCGGCCAAATCCTGATTTCGTTTTGCTTCTCCCGGTCGTCGAGCCTGATCGACTCGACTCTTTTCGCTGCCCCCCGGCTCTCACTTTGTTTCGTTCTTCTTCTGTACCATCGCTTGAATGAAGACACCCGATCGGCCCGACTTTACCAAATGTCCACCACTGGCCTTTCCCCTTTCCGGGTCTGAATTTTTCGCGTCGTTTCTGTCGTCGTGGTCGACGGGGAAGAAAGAAAACAAACAAGGTTTTCTTTTAACCCTCTAAATTAAGTGGTTGGGACCGATCACTATATTAGCCACTTATTCAAGAGAAAGAGATTTATGTAAGATTCCCCAATAAAAGTAATTAAAGGATTGAACCTACTCATTAAGTGAAAAAGAAACACTCCCCAAAATATAATTTTCAACCCTTTTTAGAGTAAAACTTAAGGCCCGTTTGGTTTGTAGGTGGGTTTAGGATTATAATTTGAATTTTGATTAAGATTTGGATTTGTATTTAATGTAGGAGAGAGAAATATTATAAAATAAATAAAAACTTATTTATAATTTGATAAATTATGTAAAAACTAAATTTTATTATTAAAAAGGACAAAAAGGAGAAACAAAAGAGGCCCACAAAATAAAACAATACTTCTAAAACCTACATCTTGGATAAGGAATTCATGTATACCGAATTGAAAGGTTTGAACCCAAAATTGTGGGCCCAGTATTTCAACCAAACGTGTATATTTAACCATGAGTCCTTAAATCATTGCCAACCCCCTCAACCAAACTGGCCCTTAGTGAATTATATATCCTGCATACATTCTACAAACATACAATTATTGGGGGACCCGACCCAAAAAAAATGTGGGTCACATTAATGTTTTTGACCTGATCCAAAAAAAAAGTGGGTGACATTAATAATTGTTTTGACCCGCATAGGCAATGTGGGTGACATTAATTGTTTTTGACTCGCATAGGCATTAAATCCCGGGCGCATTTAATGCTTCGGGTCGGCCCGACCCCGTCCGATCCGACCCGGTTCATTTTTTTATTCTTTTTCGGTATTTACGAAATAGCCCCTCGAGTATTTACGAAATACTCCATCGCACTATGTGTCAAATTACGATTTTTATCTTATTGCAACCACAACGAAAATCACCGCCGGATCCACTCGCGCTAACCAAAAACGGGATGCTCGCTAACCATCCCGCAGCGAAGCGCGGGCAAGCGTACTCGCTAAACTATACAAAATCGGGGAACCCGGTCGCAAGAATTTATTTCAGCCAGGTCGGCCCGCCCCGATCCATCTGAGTCCGCCGGAAACTGCCGGCCGACCAGCTTTTTTTTTTCTTTTTAAAAATTTTTCCTTTTTTTTCGGAATACCCTTTCGCACTGTTGGAGTCATCGGTCTGTTCCGCCGGCCGACCAGTTTTTTTTTTTTTCTCAAAAAAATTTTAAAATAAAATTTTTCGTTTTTTTTCCGGAATACCCTCTCGCACTGTTGGAGTCATCGGTCTGTTTTTTTATGAATAAAACTTAAATTTCCTCAAACCTCGCGCTCCGCTAACCGTCCCGCAGCGGAGCAGCGGAGCGCGGGTATAGCTACTTGTATCACACAAAAAATAACTTTTTGGTTATATTACTTCCATTTCTCTGAGAGATAGACATTAAAACTCATTAACTTCTCTAGCTATTTATACTTGTACATTTGTCGGAAACCGTATGATACCGAACTCTATCATTCGTTGAATTTTCATTAAATAACAATCGGGCATGTGTCTTAATTGTACATCTTGTTGCGTGAGAATTTTTTTATCAAATAGTTCTAAGTTCAAGTCCGCTTTACGACGTATGAGATATATTTTTGTATATATTGTAAGATAGTTAGTTGTTATTAAAAAAGGAAACTTTTCATCATATATCTTTTTTTTAAACGGCTATTTTATTAAGAAACAACTAGCAAGAAGCTAGCAATTACAAAGAAATAAGATTCGGGTTTTTAAGCCAATCGTTCCAACAAAACGACGCTTTACATCTATACCGACACCAATAAAAAGACTTACACACTACATCATCAAAAAACGTCGACTTCGTAGGAGCCTTAGCTTCGAAAATAGTCTTGTTATGGAACGACCATAAAAGCCACCACATAACGTAAAAAACTCCTTCAAGCATCTTTTTGTTCCTAGATGGCAGACGAACGTTCACCAGCCAAGCCAACCAACCATCGTATGATTCGACCTCCACATCAGGCACATCCCACCATCGAGTGATTAGATTAACAACTTTCCGGGCCATACAACACGAAAAGAACAAATGGCTAGACGTCTCCACCCCCTTTTCACAATTAACACATATAATAGAATCAATGCAAATACCGCGACGAGAAATATTAAACCTACGAAGCTAAGGCTCCTACGATTTTACTTTTCTCAATTCGGCATCTTGAAGATTTTACTTTTCTCATTTGGTTCGCATTGTTTTTTTACAATGATCAAGCCAAGTATGACCTTTCAAGAAATACCCAATAATCAAGCCAACTACCAATGATGAGGAGTGCCGGCTTATGGGGTGTGCAACCGGTGCGTCCGCACAAGGCCCATAATTTCAAGGGGCTTTTAAGTTTAGTAAATAGCTATACATGCATTATACTCGTACTCGTACATACATTATACGAGACATTCAGACCCGTGCGATGCACACGACTTGTATCTAATTGTTGATTGCGTACGGTTGTGTGAGTTGGGGAGGTAGTTCGGTTACCAAAAGGTGTGTCGTTGCATGTAACACTCCAGGTTCTCGAATATGAACTATTCCATTTTTGTCCTCTAAAGGTTAGTCTCTTTGAAACAATATAGATCTACATATATATCAAATAAATATCTAACTAAATGGGCATGTTTTGATATGTTCTAACAGGAGATATCAGAAAACATATCGGTTGCACCAATAGGTCTGCTCGACATGTTCAATAGTAGTGGTGTAGTGGAGCAATTTGAAGTTCATTTAACTCCAAAATCTTAAGTCAATGGTGATCAGGCCACTCCTTTAAGCGAAAACCGGCCAGTGTCTGCCACAGTATCACTAAAAGTCTGAGTTAAATGGTTTCAAATGAAAGTCTGACAAATAGCAGGGGTGATGTTTACATAATCTACACAACAATGACATTTCCCAGAATTCCCTTCTCCTCAGGTTCCACAGTAATAGAGTACAGGTGTATGCACATATTCATTGCAAAATAACAACTCAAATGTAAAAATGTCAAATATTAAGTTTCCTATCATCATCGTTTTTATTTGAGTTGCTTGAGATAAAATACAATTTAAATCGACCCATACATAAGAAATTGGTATTCCCAAGTCTACTTAAATATATGTAACATGATAAGCATGAAATCAAATGAAGCATTTTGTAGATAGGTGTGCTTACCTGCTGCAGTTATGAAGCACCATTTCCAAATCTAGACTGCAGATTCATCCTTGGCCATTTCAAAAGGTAATATTTTGTTAACAGAATAAGCAAAAGATGTCCACCCCTGCAAACATGTTTTTAACGTTTTCTGATTATAAATGTATCATCTAAAAATATCCTAAGATTGCATTCTGAAATCTTAATTACCAGATATAAGTGTTATTCTAAACTACTTAACAAAAGCTTTGTTACCAAAGCATGTATATTTTAAACAAAATAAATTTGATAGATCTATATTATGATAACAGACAACATAACCTAAAGACATTAGCATTAACCAATAAAATGGAGCAATTATCTAATTGCCAATAAATATTTTGTTGCTTTCCCAACACCGAATGTTTCTTCCTGTGATTAGGAGTATCAAAGGAAGATGAAGTTTATAGTTTGTTAGCTAGATGGAAGAATGTATGAAAACTTTTATGACGTTGACCATAAGATAAATGGCAAATCACTACAGAGATTTAAAGACTTTAGTAATCATATATCCTTCTAAGGGAATATCAATGTTTGCAAGAGCAAAGTAAACTATACCCGCTGAAGACTTTAGTTGTTTCGAGCTTTCTGTATGACACCAAACAATAAACATATGAATAAGAAGTAGACATATAAACCATTAAGTATTTCCACTATCAAACACAGAAAAACTTACCTGGTATATTCGGTATATTTGAAAAGAGTTTCTTCCTAAATTCCAACTAATCAAAACATAAAAACTAAAAACCCTAATTTTTTCTTATTTATAAAATCTTTTATAAGTAGTTCATTACTCCTGGGTTAAAAATTAACCTAAACAATCAGTAATAATATATGATTATATGTGTTGGATGCCTCACTGTTAATTGATTACCTTCGATCTTTTATCATCGTTGCTGCTCTTTTTCTCGGTTTTGTGGGTTTTGTCTTTGTATTCTCCCGTGTGTGAGTGAGAGAGAGAGGAGGGAGGAAAGTGAGAGAGAGGCGTGGAATAGATAATGGGGGGTTGGGGCAGTGGATGGTTCGGGAAGATGGAGATGTTTCATGGCCATATAACAGCAGACCCCTTCATCTTCTATGGATTAAAACAGAAACATGCATTAATCAGGGGACTTTTACACTGCATTCAAGTGCCTATAACACCAATCTTCTGCCTCCTTCGGTTTGAAAAACATAGTTTATATATTAATGGCTCTTATAAAAGATATCTCCCCAATAAATTAAGGGACTCAATCTTTTATAAGAATAGATTATAATGTTATAACGAAATTCACACTAGTATTTAATGAGTAAGAGCTTAAGAGGCCCATTTGATGTAGGTTTATACGACTATATTACTCTCTTCGCCTTAACATTATTGTTCTTCGACAAAAAATATACAGTTTAAAAAAAAACATTTGTTAATGCTTTTTCTTTATTACTTTTTAGCAGAACGACAGTTTTACTCTTAGCTAATTAATTAAAATCTTCTAAGTTTGTAATAATAATTTCAAACAAAGGTAATATAGTAAACCTGATCAAACTTCTCTCACAATTTTTAGTATTGGACAATTAAATTGGGGCATTCAAAAAAAAGAAACGTGAACTATTAATTTAAAACGAAAAAAGTATAAACATTTCAAATTTGTCATTTTCTTTTGTTTTGTAAAGACTAATTGATTAATCCATTTTAACATTTATTTGAGGTATTATAATTTTTGTTATTTAAATATGGCCTTTTGTTTATTTATTTCGTTTAGTTTTTTTTAGTAACAAATGATAAATTATTTTATAATCAAAATAATAAACAGCATACATCAAAGTTGATCACAAAAGCTTATAACAGAATCCCACATATTTATATGTTTTTCTATATAGTTTAGTTATCAAACATTAGAGCCAAGAATTGTTTGTATATAAATTTTGTCTGAAGTAATGATCTATAATTCAACTTAATATACAAAAGCTTATTACACAATCCCACATATCTCAGTTGAAATGAGCAGATTTCTATAAAATTCAGCTAATTTGCATGTAAGAGACGAATGCACTTAAGCCCCTAACTTTGATGATTTTCTCTATACTCGTAAGTCGTAACAACTTTTGCAGTATAATGAAACTTTTGCGGCATATGTAAATACATGAGTTACTAGGGCCGCAAGGACGGAACTACATTGGTGCCGGGTGTGGCACGGACTACACCCGATTAAGTCACGAAGTGCAATAAAATTTCAAAATAGTCGTTTTTTGGTATGTGCAGCCTTTAAAAATCTTTTTTGCAACTTTCGTTTTTTATGGTGTAACTTTGGTTGACCTAACAATTCTTTTTTGAAACACCCTCTTAAAAATCTTAAGTCTTTCTAAAAGGCATCTTTTATAGTATAGCACAGGGCCACAAAAATAATAAGACGGCCCTGATCTTCCACGAAAAGAAAAACCACACTTTAGTATATACCATGTGATGACGTATAGTACGGACCGGGCGCGGCCCCATACTTTATGGGCTTAACCTGTGTCACGGTCACGGGTCGCGGACCCGCTAATGTGTCACGGTAGCGATTATGGACACCTGTCCGGAACGCGGCTTTCATGGCACGGCCTCCAACGGTTGTATTCTGCATGCAACTGATTTATGCGCTATTTC
>BQNB010178125.1:0-12900 GCA_026074375.1 Tanacetum coccineum
ACCTTATATGCTATTTTGTATGATTGCAGATAATCATGGCAAATGTACCCCCGAATGATCCCAATGTCGATACTTCTGCTATTGTGCCTGCTCTTGCGAATCCTGATTTGGCACATGATGGTAAAATGATAACTTCACTTAGGATCTTAACACTTTGAGTATTTATCTTGTAATCTCAATAAAATAGAGTCTAACATCTTGTTTAAGGCGAAAACCGTTCGTTTATACCTATTTCGGATTTTGAAATATAGGTCCATTAAGTCAGATTGCAAAGGGAAGAAATGTTTATGTAATGATAATTACCTACATATGTGTATAGTATTATGGTAAATCTTAATAAGTTCTTTTTCTTTGATATTTTACGAGCGATGCGGTGATCTACGAAACATTAACGTGACTTTATTTTATTTCCTTTTTGAGAATATTGACATTCGGTGTACTTTGTTAAATTTCACTAGTTATTTTATTGTTCGACTCCGAGTTTGAACACTCTTCTTATGCTCTTGAATCGCGTATGTTGTTTTCATAATCCATCGTTCTGAAATCTTCCAGTTGATGGGAGTACGACTTCATCTTGTTATCTTGAATCGTGCCGTCTTTTAGCACTTACCTTTGGAACATGATGGACTAACGTCTCATTACTCTTCTTGTTACTTCTTATGATTTTGAAGAATCATGTCGTCAAGTAGACACTCCTTTTTACTTATTGTAACATTGTTTTGATATTGTGTTTTGTGTCGGCCATGCTTAAGTAGGATGATTTATAATCGTCTTATTGAAATGAATTGGGACGCTTCTTCATTTGAATAAGGAAATTATAAACCGCCGAACCATAAGTTTATAAATTATTACTTACAAGGATTGGGACGCCTCTTTTTGTAAGTGACAAATTATAAATGAGTGGGCTTATGTGTATCCGACATAGCGTGCGTACGAATCATTCTTTGGGCTATGAACTTCTTCCGACTCATAATTTGTTATATGGATTTTTTTTCTAGTTTTGGCAAAACCATTAGAGACTAACTAAACCCATAAAACCATCTAGTTAGGGGCTCGATTTGGTTTGTTTGAGGGACTAGGAAATTAAAAACCTAAAAGCTACCTTCTTATAAATACTCCACAAGCACACTTTACCATTAACACCTTACCAAAATCAAAAACCACTAAAAAAACTAAAACATATATCCCTTTTTCCTTGTTCGGTCATAAACCGCAAACAAACACCCTCACATTACCTTCGAACCAACAAGTAACCGCTCTTCATACAAGTTCACAAGGGAATACACGAGCTAAGGTTGGGAGTTTACAAAGTTTTGAAGCTTTGGTTGGGTTACACAATTTTGTATACACTTGGGTTAACTACACGATACGTTTTTAAGACTCTAGGACCCTTTTGTAAGTCACATTTAAACTTATACAAATCGTATTATGCATGTTTTTCCTTGTTGCTAGTCAATATGTCATGTTACCATACAAAATACATGCTAACGTGAGCTTATGCATTGTAAATACAAAACATATGTGTTAAACGAAATATTTATACATATACTCGACCTTGTGTGGTGATGAACATGTTAAAACGCAGGAAATATGACTTAAGGAGGAGCAAAGGTATCAAACGTGTTTGTTTATAAACAAATGTGAACACCAAAAGTGGATACAAAACCTTTACACTCGAATTTTACAAGAATCACACGTAAACTATTTAAGTAAATGTGATGTCGTGGCTTGGGAAAGTATATACGACTTAAACCAACGTGTGCATGTGATGAACGCGACCTATGAATAAGTTAAACAAACGAAATATGGTTACTTAGGCTATTTTTCGAACTATATATGTTATTGGAGGGTTCAACGGACCACAATGGGCCTCGTATAATGCAAATGTGCCCATGTTTGGGCCCAACCGGCCCAACAACCCAATAGTGGTACCCGTAGCTTATTTTCAAGCTCAATCGAGCTTAATGTTGGACTAAGGAACTTATTAAACTCGTGAATGATAAACATGCATGAAAGAAACCCCTAATGGGCCTATTAGGCCCAATAACCATGTACGAAACCAAACAGGCTTAAATAAGCCAGCCTGGTGGGCCCACGGCTTATTTATAAGCACCATCGGGCTTATTAAGAGACCTATGTACTTATTAACCCTATACATACCTAAATGTTTATTAAAAACACAAACGGACCCTTAATGGGCTTGGTAGCCCATTTACGTGACCACAAAGTCCATAAGCCACAAATAAAGCTTTGGCATTCTTATTTGAAGCTTTAAACAGCTTTAGACTTAGTAATTAACCATAGTCCCAAGCTAATAACCCAAATGGAACGGGCTAAACACAAAAACCTTATCGGGCTCGAAATGGGCCCAACAAGCCCATTATCGAAGCTTAATGGCTTATTAAATAATCCACAAAGTAAAAACAACTTAATCAGATTTCATGAGTGCTTATAGAGATAAGAAATTAAGTTGGATCACATGAGAAACTCAAATGGACCTTTTAAAAACATTTCGGGTTAAGATTGATGGGCTAACGAGCCCAACAAACTCGAATAAGCTTAAATAAGCTCCCCCTAGCTTAATTTTTTAGCTTAACAATTTCAAGTAAGTTTAAATAGACTTAATAAGGGCTTATGTGCCTTTGAAAACCCAATTGGACCTATGGATTGCTTATTGGACCTTAACGAGTCCAACAAGGCCTAACAAGTCAAATTAAGCTCATCCGAGCTTATTTATAAGCTGGCCCAACTTATATCGCTTATTGGAGTCCGTTAAAACCAAATGCTACTTGCTAGAACTTAATTGGACTTAAAATGTGACTTTTTCAAGTTAAGGGACTAAAAGTGCAAACTTGTAAACTTGGGGGTTAAAACCGTCAAAACTGTTTTCTATAAACTTTAGGGGCTGTTTTCACATTTCTGAAACTTAAAGGGCTATTTGAAATATATAAGGACTTAAAGTGTAATTATTGAAAAGTTGAAGTACTAAAAGTGTAATTTTGGAAACCTAAGGGTTTAAAGTGTAAATACTATATTCTCATAAACATAGGGACTATATTTGTTATTATAGAAAACCTAAGGGTATTTTATAAACGAAAGTGATTTTGGTAAACACTTAACGTTACAGACAAATTATAATATTTTTCGGATATTATACAAGTTGAAACACGACTTAATAAATATGAATATTTATTAATAACGTTTATAAGTAAACTAGAATGCGTGTGGTCGTATACCTTCCTAAGAGCCATCAAGTGAATACAAATACAATAAACATTTGCACCACCACACAAGTGATAACAATATATATATAAATTAACAACATATTGTAGTTTATACATTAAGTCATTAGCCTAAACATGTAGACTAAGACTGGTCGTATTTACTTAGATATTTGACGGTGTGATTCATTTGCCAATCTTGGATATATATATCATTTTCAAAGGACTATTTACTAAGGTGAGATCATAGCCCCACGTTTTACAATTATTTAAATGATTTACATCGTTGGGTATATTTTTTACTATGATTACGTATTTGTCTAAGTAGCGATAACCCACTGAGCCCTTTTATCATGAACTGTCAATTACTAGATTAAGAGAGCGAATGTTATAAATAGATCTATTTGGGATTGACATCCCCGTTTGGGTGAGTAAGCCTCACTATGCCGACGCCCAGACACAAAAAAGTATACCATGTCGGATTTGGGATAGATGCGGGTTAAAAAACATCATCATGGGCAAATGTTGGCAATTTATTGCATTCATATACGTCGAGATTCGGTGTCATGAGCTTAGGAAAACATAATTACTTTTTATGATGTTTGCATCTATTGCTTAATCATACACTTGGAAATCTTACGGTCCTACAATTGATTTACATAAACTTATGAATTCACCAACTTTATGTTGACGTTTTAAGCATGTTTTCTCAGGTCAATAAGGCACGAGGTGCCAAGATACATTCGGGGTCACTCTTTGGAGAATCAATACTAAAGATTTAGGGCGTATTCACTTTGAGTATTTATCTTGTAATCTCAGTAAACTAGAGTCTAACATCTTGTTTAAGGCGAAAATCGTTCATTTATAACTATTACGAATTTTGAAATATAGGTCCATTAAGTCAGATTGCAAAGGGCAGAAATGCTTATGTAATGATAATTACCTACATATGTGTATAGTACTATTGTAAGTCTTAATAAGTTATTTTTCTTTGATATTTTATGAGCGATGTGGTGATCTCCGAAACATTAACGTGACTTTATTTTATTTCTTTTTTGATAATATTGACATTCGGTGTACTTTGTCAATTCCACTAGTTATTTTATTGTTCGACTCCAAGTCCGAACACTCTTCTTATGCTTTTGAATCGCGTATGTTGTGTTTGTAATCCATTGTTTTTAAATCTTCCAATTAATATGAGTACGGCATTATCTTGTCACCTCGGATCATGCCGTCTTTTGGCACTTACCTTTGGAACATGATGGACTAACGTCTCATTACTCTTCTTGTTACTTCTTATGATTTTAAAGAATCATGCCGTCAAGTAGACACTCCTTTTTTACTTATTGTAACATTGTTTCGATATTGTGTTTTGTGTCGGCCATGCTTAAGTAGGATGGTTTATAATCGTCTTATTGAAATGAATTGGGACGCTTCTTCATTTGAATAAGGAAATTATAAACCGCCGAACCATAAGTTTATAAATTATTACTTACAAGGATTGGGACGCCTCTTTTTGTAAGTGACAAATTATAAATGAGTGGGCTTATGTGTATCCGACATAGCGTGCGTACGAATCATTCTTTGGGCTATGAATTCCTTTCGACTCATAATTTGTTATATGGATTTTTCCGAATTTGTATCGACCGTGGCGAACTTGATAAGCTAATAGTAATGAACCCTTAATCGCTTCCAATAATTGACGACTTGTTAAATTCTTCGTTTCCAATGGCTTCTTCTTCGAGTCATGTATTTTATCTTTCCTTTTAAGGATTCTTGCGACATTCAATCCGTTTGCTTATGAATGTTGCATATATTTGATGTTTTGACTTTTTCTCATTTAGTTTCCGTTGGAAACCTCGATGATGACTTGTTTATATCCTTATCTCTTCACAATTTAACTGAAGAAGAATATAGAGAATTAAGCACCGGGACGGTGCTCCCATAAGGAGGGAAGGATGTAAAACCCCGTATATAAGGCCACTACTATTTCCAATCTCGTATCTATTTTATAAATTTAAAGAATTCGTTTTCATTATTTTGGTCAATTCTTATTAAAATCGTCAAATTTGGAACCCTCGCGAATCGTACAATTCAAATTTATCCGTTTATCGATCGAGAAATCAACAAAAGATATTTAGCCATGAGAGCTTATTTTATTTTATTTTCATTATTTTTCATCTTTTATTCGTGTTTAGCCGAAAGCGCGTCAAAATAATATTTTTACAATTTTTAATATTTTAAGTACTTGTTTTAAAAACAAATATTGTGGTATAATGTTTTAGAATTCTTTTTATAAAATAAAATATATACATAATTTATAAACATAACATATAAACCAAACACGCTCTTTAATTGTTTTAGGCTCCATCAAAACTAGAAACCAAACACCCCCTTATTATATTTTCCTCCTACTAAATCCTAAACCAAACACACCCTTATATTTGTATTTCCTCCAACAAAACCAAAAACCAAACACTTCTTAATATTTTTTTATATAACCCAAGCCCAAGTAACCCTTTTATAAAAATTAAACATAAAAGCCTACATCGCCTTTTTATGTAAGCTGAACCATACACACACACAAACAGTCGACTTCTTCTCCTCCTTTTTCTCTTGTGTTCGTCGACTTCTACCAAAAACCCACCACCATCATCTTCCAAATTCAACCAAATCACCTCCATTTTACTTCAAAACACTCCTACAATAAACCTTAATCATTCTTCATCACTATTAATCAACATGCATCAAGATTTAGGAGTTCTTGATTTTTATTAAACTTTTGATTTTAGGTTTATTATCAAATTGGGTATAATTGAAGCATCAAGGGTTTATAATCATGGGTTTTTGCAAGTTATTGGATAATAAAAACTAGGGTTTGATCAAAGTACATGGGTGTTTGATTTCGGAAGTACTAAGGGTAAATAAGAAGGGTTTTTGTTGATCTTTGTCTTCTTTGATTTTGTGGTTGTAAGTCTCTTATTCCTTGTTGTGTTGATTTAATTTTATTTTAAGTGCATGTGTTTGATTTTACCTCCTATGAGCATGCATGTTCTTGATGTATTTGATTTTGGGTTTGATCATGAACATCATGTTTTGATATGTTAGATATGCTATTAGGATATGTTATGGCATTGCAAGTGAATAATTGGTAATTTGGATAAGTTTTGATGGGATATCTAGGTAGTTTTAGAGACTGTTTTTAGACCAGTAGCAAAACGTGGATATTCCTAATAATTTTTGGCCTAGAGCCTGTGAATAAATTACATGGTTGGATAGATATAGTTATAAGGTTCATGTGGCTAATTGGATGGTTTATCAACTCCTCTGAATGAGGGAGTTATGGCCGTTTTACGATTGCTAGTCAAATCTGAAACATCGTTTAAAAAACAAGTTAAACTCCAAGTTAATGCTCTAAAATGTAGGATAGGAAAACTAATCTCAGTAGTATACATCTTAATCTAACTTCTCCAAGTGGATTCACTTTAATAGCTATTACGGTTTGGAAAATACGACAACATTAGTGTTTGATAGGAAAATTTGGGACTGCTGCAGACCAGCAATATAAATGGGTTAATTGCAGCAAACGTTTGGCCTAAGAAGGTATGGATTATTTGATGGGGTTGTAGAAATAAGTTCAAGGTACATGTTTCGAATTAGATAGAGCCATATCTCCTCCGGATGAGTGAGATATAACCGATTTACGAAAACTAGTTAGTTCTGAACTATTGTTTGAAAAAGGGATTTAACTGCAGATTTTTGCACTAAAGTGGTGGGTTTTTAAAACATGGTTAAACACTAGGAATCATAAGCTTTCATCTCTCTTTGGATTCAACTTGATTTCTATTATAGAATAGGATTTATGGCCAAAACCGTAAGTGTTAGGAATTCAGCAAACTTTTTGTTTTGAGTTATGATTAGTAAAAACTCATTTCCCGTGGATTGGTAAATGGTTTGATTAAAAGGCCTAATGTTCTGGAAACTAGACCTAAGTATCTTTCCAGTGGTGAAAGCCCCATCTTTGTATCTTTTATAGGTTAAAAGATATGGTCTTGTAAAGTTGACTAAAATTCAGCAACATAGTTTTACGCCTTTTCTTGACAAACAAAAGTGCGGCCACATAGTAATAAGATAAGAATCGCTAAGCGAGACTCAATAGACACTTAATGTAGTATAAGTACAGGTGGTATACCAATTTTGGGATAAAAATACTTCGGTTAAGTTATAATGCAATGCCATGCATATCTCGGAAACATATCTCGTGATCATTTAATTTACTTTTACGTATCGATCTTCTTTATCATTCTAAGCCGCATCACGTCTTTTAGGTTGTGCTTAGATGCTTCTCATTTCATTCGTGATTCATTACTTCAGGTCTCACTAAACTCCTTATGGTTGATTGATAGCCCACCTTTTCTCTTTTAATGGTTTCATAACTATTTTCTGGGTGAAATATACATTGTTTTTATAGTAAAACTTATTGATTTCTACTACCATGAGCGCTACCATGAATGGTTTTTACTAAAGCTTTTACTTGCCTACCACATGATTTCTAATACATGTTTGATTACATGTTGTTTTACTCATAAATTTAATAAAGTTTGATTTGTTACTTCATGATTGGAGATCATTGATTATCTATTTACGAAACCGTGAGTTTTAAAGACATTATTTTTTTTAGTAATGGAACATAAGTGCTTGAAAGGTATGCCTGACCTGATTATGAAATTATCTGCATGAGTCGCTATTGTCAAAGTCCCTAATTTCATGAACCGTTAATTGTCCTGTAGGGGTGAACGCTAATACATTTAATAGATCTGTTGGGGTTTGGACAACACTCGTCCGAGGGTCTGAATCGAATTCTTTCGAGCACCTTTTTAACGGGTGATTTGTATTGAAAATCGTAGGTATGAGGCAATAATACCTAGTACTGGGGCAACTGTATTTGCATTTGATATGCGTTATTGTCAAGGTTTCGGTGTCATGAGCTCAATGCGGTAATGTTGAATGATACTATGAAATACTGTCGCTGGCTGATCTTAAACCTTGTGGTCCACTATTGAATATTACTTGATTTATCGAATCACTACTTGGATTTTGGAAATAATACTTTGAAATGTTGTAGCGCTGCTTTTCTTACTGAAATATTTACTTGAATTATTTCAATACTGCTTTTACTTAAACCTATGAATTCACCAACATTATTGTTGATGTTTTTGCATGTATTTTCTCAGGTTATTAATCTCGTAGCTAAGCATTGGGAGCACAGTAGTCTGCATTGCGGATATCAAAACTTTAAAGACTTGGTTTTTCTTCACATTCGACAACCATTTATTATTAAAATATACAAAGGAGTCATGTTTAAACTCTTGTAACTTTTGTTAAAAAGAAATTATTGGGACCTAAAATTACTCTGATTTATTTAAATCGAATGTGACATTTTATTAAACGTCTCTTTTAAGGTCGTTTTCTGTAACTTGTGTGTATGAACTATGAAGTAGCACCCCAAGTGGTATTCCGCTGCGTTGTTGTGATTTTGGGGTTGTTACAGATTGGTATCAAATCACTCGTTATAGCGAACTAGGTCGTTTTCAAAACCTTTGACTTTAAAACGATTTTTTAATAAAATTTTTAGTTCCTTCACCATTGTCCGTATAGCGCAGCGGCTTGCTCATGTAACTTATATGCTCCCTTTTGCATTCTTATTGCTATTATATTAATAATAAAAATATTTTTCTTGGTTATTATTTTGCTCTTATACGTCTATCTTATGACGTCATATTATTTTCTTTATATCGGTCGGTTATATATACACTGACATTCCGATTATCACGTACTTACTGTTTTCTTATTTTCTCCCTCGAACGTCAATACTAGTATTATATAAGGACGTCGTATATATATGAGCTACTCTCTCTCAAATTCTTCTGCTTATCTTACGGGATCCCTCGCCATATATATTATATAATAGTTAATTCCTATAGTTGTTTGACTATTTATGAGGGTTATTTCAGCTATTTTTTTGGAACTTTTGAGTATAGTGTATTTTTAATGGGACAATTTTGGCTTAAATCCATACTGTATCTGTGATTACTGAATAGGCTTAATATGTTAGTTCCTAGTGGCGTGACGTTGAAATGGACGCCCAACTCTTCCAGATGGTCGAGATACGACCAAAACCGTGGAAACAAACTTAGTGTGTACCTATAATTTGTAATGCAGATAGTTAGGCTTATAACTAATTTTATTTGATTTGGAGGCTACTAGGTTTCTACATGGGTAAAGGGTAGAACCTATGAGGACCATGTGGTTCTTCGGATAAAGCCGTAACCATTCCGAATGAATGAGTTACGACTAAAATGACTAAATTGACCATAAACTGTACCCAGAATTTCAAATGAATTTAAGTCCAAAAATTTTCATATTAAGTGCCCTATTTTTCAATTAAAACCTGTAGGATTTAGATAAACTTAAACATGGGCTTTCGTTTTGGGTCAAACAGAGTTATAAAATGGGAATTTTGCTAAAAACGATAGAACAAGAAAACGTTTTAAATAATTAGATTTGGAACCGATGCATGGTAAAATGATAATCTTCACTTAGGATTTAACACTTTGAGTATTTATCTTATAATTCTAAGTAAATAGAGTCTGAACATCTTGTTTAAGGCCAAAACGTTCGTTTATACTATTCACGTAATTTTGAAATTATAGGTCCATTAACGTTCAGATTGCAAAGGGCAAAAATGTTTATGTAATGATAATTACCTACATATGTGTATAGTACTATGGTATGTCTTAATAAGTTCTTTTTCTTTGATATTTTATGAGCGATGCGGTGATCTCCAAAACATTAATGTGACTTTATTTTATTTCCTTTTTGATAATATTGGCATTCGATGTACTTTGTCAATTCCACTAGTTATTTTATTGTTCGACTCCGAGTCCGAACACTCTTCTTATGCTTTTTAATCGCGTATATTATGTTTGTAATACATTGTTTTAAAATCTTCCAATTGATGGGAGTACGGATTTATCTTGTTATCTCGGATCGTGCCTTATTTTGGCACATACCTTTGGAATGCGATTGACTAACGCCTTATTACTCTTCTTGTTACTTCTTATGATTTTGAAGAATCATGCCGTCAAGTAGACACTCCTTTTTACTTATTGTGACATTGTTTTGATATTGTGTTTTGTGTCGGCCATGCTTAAGTAGGATGATTTATAATTGTCTTATTGAAATGAATTAGGACGCTTCTTCATTTAAATAAGGAAATTATAAACCACCGAGCCATAAGTTCATAATTCATCACTTATATGGATTGGGACGCCTCTTTATGTAAGTGACGAATTGTGAATGAGTGGGCTTATGTGTATCCGACATAGCGTGCGTTCGTTTGTACGAATCATTCTTTGGGCTATGAACTTCTTTCGACTCATAATTTGTTATATGGATTTCTTTTCGAATGTATATCGACCTCCGCTAACTTAATAAGCTAATAGTAATGAACCGTATACCGCTTCCAAGAATTAACAACTTGTTAAATTCCTCGTTTCCAATGGCTTCTTCTTTGAGTCATGTATTTTATCTTTCCTCTTAAGGATTTTCGCGACATTCAGTCCGTTCGCTTATGCACGTTGCATATATTTGATGTTTTGACTTTTTCTCATTTAGTTTCCGTTGGAAACCTCGACGATGACTTGTCTATATCCTAATCTCTTCACAATTTAACCGAAGATGATTCAGACGAATTGAGCGTCGGGACCTCGCTCCCTAAAGGGGTAGATACTTTAACAACCAGAATTTAAGATCGATATTTAAACCGAGCTTTAATTCTATTTTAATTTTTATAGAATTTAATTTTTAACCGTTTTAACGAAAATCGTCATTTTAGCTATTTACGAGTTGTGCTTTAAATAATTATCCATAAAGCGTTTTAAGAAATTTAAAATTTTTAGGTTTTCCCTCCAGAAGCCAATTTATGGTTATTTTAGCATTTTATGACTTCTCCCTCGTTTTGCCGAAACCGTGTCAAAATAGTACTTTAACACTTTTTAATATTTTGACTAAGTGTTTTAAAATCAAATATTGTGGTATAAGTGTTTTAGAAAAATAAAAATAAAAATATAAAATAAACATAACACATGAACCAAACACCCCTTTTCTTCTACTTAACTCCTACTAAACAAGAAAACAAACACTTCCTATTTACCCTTTTTACTCCAACTATATTCTAAAACAAACACCCCCCCTTAGGAACTTAACTAGTCATGTTGACCAAGTATATAAGGGTGTTGACCCCTTTTATTCACACATAATCTCAAATCACAGTAAAAGAAAAAGATCGATACTCACATCCTCTTTTCTCTCTGTGTTCGCCACAACACACACTAAAACCACAAAAACCATAATCAAAAATCATCAAATCAATTCCTATTACTCCCAAACCATTATCTTACTAATCCCAATCATCCTTTTGATGATTAAACCACCATGCATCAAGAATTAAAAAGTTCTTGATTTTATTAAACTTTTGATTCTTAGGTTTTCTATTAATTGTGTGCAAATTAAAATCAATCAAGGTCGATTGCGCAAGTGTTTTTTAACAAGACTTGGTTAATCAAAAATCAAGTTTGGGTGTTTGTTTTGTGTTTGTGGGTTTTGGAAATTGAGGGAAAACACAAGAGGGTTTCGTTTGATCATTGTCTTCTATTCTATTGTGTTTGTAAGCCTCTTGTTTCCTTGTTGTATTGATTTAATTTTATTTTTGTGCATATGTTTGATTTTTACTTTTTATGAGCATGCATGTTCTTGAGTTTGTTTGATTTTGGGTTTGATCATGAACATCATGTTTTGATGTGTGAGATATGTTATTAGGATATGTTATGATGATAGCAATTGCAAGTGATAATGGTGATTTGAATAAGTTTTGACGGGGGTTTCTAGGTAGTTTTATGTGGAATATTTTTAGATCTCAGTAGCAAAACTGAGCTTTTCCAAATAATTTTTGTGGCCTAGAGCATGTGTAAATAACTGACCTTGGTTGGATAGATATAGTTATAAGTTTCATGTGGCTAATTGGATGGTTTATCAACTCCTCCGAATGAGAGAGTTATGGCCGTTTTACGATTGCTAGTCAAATCTGAAACATCGTTTGGAAAACAAGTTAAACTCCAAGTTAATGCTGTAAAACGTAGGATAGGAAAACAAATCTCAGTAGTATACATCTTAATCTAACTTCTCCAAGTGGATTCACTTTAATAGATATCACGGTTTGGAAAATACGTCAAAATTAGTGTTTGATAGGAAAACTTAGGACTGCTGCAGACCAGCAGTATAAATGGGTTAATTGCAGCAAACTTTTGGCCTAAGAAGGTCTAGATTATTTGAGTGGGTTGTAGAAATAAGTTCAAAGTACATGTTTCGAGTTGGCTAGAGCCATATCTCCTCCGGATGAGTAAGATATGACCGATTTACAGAAACTAGTCAGTTCTGAACTAATGTTTAAAAAAGGGATTTAACTCCAGATTTTTGCACTAAAGTGTTGGGATTTTAAAACATGGTTAAACACTAGACATCATAAGCTTTCATATCTCTTTGGATTCAACTATATTTTTATTATAGAAATAGGATTTATGGCCAAAACCGTAAGCGTTAGAAATTCAGCAAACTTTCT
>BQNB010178127.1:0-12900 GCA_026074375.1 Tanacetum coccineum
GGTCAAAACCGGTTTTGACCGGTTCGGTTCCTCGGGTTCAAACCGGTTCCGGTTTGAAAACCGGTTTTTTTGCCCACCTCTACCCCATGCTCCTTACAATGCTAAAGTAACAAATACATAAAAGACTAAATACCAATGTTTTGAAAACCGGGTCAATAATCGACCCGGTCGAGTCACCGGGTCACCGGGTTACCGGTTCAACCGGTTGGCCCGCCGGGTCAACCCGGTTTTCAAAAAAAATAAAAAAATAATAATATTTGCAATAATACAAAAAATTATATATATAAATTATAAATATACCTTATATTTAGCCTAAAAAATATTTAGCAGCTAAAAACGATTTACTACCAATTATAAATGTACAATAAATTACGTTGCAAATAATTATATATAAAAATCACTTATTTTATTTATTAAAAAACATGAAAATAAAATCAAAACCCGGCCGGGTCTCAAACGGGTCTCGAGAACCGGGTTTGACCCGGGTCACTTTAATCCGGGGGTCAAACCGGGTTTCGAAAAAATATAAAACCGGCTTAATTGAACCCGTTTTTTCGACCGGACCCGGTTCAACCGGTTGACCCGGCCGGGTCGAACCGGGTTTCAAAACATTGCTAAATACTAAGAACAAACTTAATTCATCAGCAAGCCCAGCAGACTGAAATCCATGAATCCAAATATATGATAAGAAGCTCATATTTGCTGAGGTAAACAGATTTACATCTGAATTCAGCGCAACATACACTTGGGAGGGCATCAGATGATAGGACGTCTAGTATAGGTCTGGAAACACTCACCTCTCGATATGCTAAACCACCATGTGCAAAAGCATAAAAGACCATGGACTTCATAACAATATCAAGCAGATGAATACATACATACTTCAAACCAATGGGATAGCCAGTGTAGCTTTCTTCACAAGATCCCACCTCCTTAAAAAAACCTTATCAGGTAAAACCCAATGGGAAAAATCCTGAATAAGGAAAAAGAGTGTGGGCATCTTAGGAAATCCTACAATGTGATGCATAAAGAACTTACCAAGCCATTTTCTTGATATCTAACTGGCTTGTAGTTCAAAGGGAAGGATAGTGCATCACCAGAATGGGAAACTACAAAGGTAAAGGTCAAAACAGTGCTAGGAAAAGGGCAAATACCTATCCAAACACACTTTGAACCCAAACATACAGCCATCCAATCTGCACCCATAAAAACCAGACATGTCCTACCCATACTGGAATAAAGACTCAGATTACATTGAGTCAAAATAATACTCAGCATACTAACAATCATACCCTTAGATAGGAAACGAGAAAAAAAGTATACTAGATTAGAATAGTCAAGAAGACCTAAGAGCATAGAAACCAGGTCACTACAGCACCACCCAGTCTTTCATGGTTCTGAAATCTTTAATTTTTAATATTTTTAAAATAGCAAAGAGATGTATTATTGAATTATGTTTTGTGTCATTACATAATGAGATATGATCTCTATTTATAATAAAACATTACTTAGAGAATAAGCTAACTAACCCTAAACCTAATAAACCCAAGCCCACAATCGGGTTCGGGACATAATCTAATCGTCTAACACTCCCCCGCAGTTTGAACGGCAACCTTCCGGAAGGACAGACTGAAATCAATGTTGAAAGCCGCTTCTTCTTTTCCTAATCTTCTTTTTTTGTTTGTTTGAGCGGAAGGATAATTGTATTTGGCGGCATAGTTGTTTATTGCTTGCGGCATCCTTTTTTGCGTGACATTTTTTTACGTCATGGCTTGCTTTGCCTTAGGAGAGAGCGGCAATTTGTTGACCAACTTTTGTTGTCAACAACAATGATCTTCGCCAATGAAAAAAAATAGATGATGAAGAAAAAAATATATTTGATCGAATGCAACCTCAACATATATTTTCTTTTGGTTTGACGGCTAGAGTTTAGGGTTTATGAATTGGAAATGAAAATAAAATCCTAAATAAACAAAAACAATAAAGCCAAAAAAACGGGATCCCTCCGGATCACCGGCAAGTAGCCGATGACCGGAGGATAGCAATTTTTGTTGGTGGATCTTACCTAAAGTTGTGATACCATGTAAAATAGCAAAGAGATGTATTGTTGAATTGTGTTTTTGTGTCATTACATAATGAGATATGATCTCTATTTATAATAAAACATTACTTAGAGAATAAGCTAACTAACCCTAAACCTAATGAACCCAAGCTTACAATCGGGTTTAGGCCATAATCTAATCGTCTAACAATTTTGACCTAAAATATTTCTGTTTGTGACTTTGTGTAATATAATACTTAATATAAAATATGTGAATGAATTGAGTTTTAAGTGCATTTTTTATTGGTATAATTTTCATCAATTATTATATACCAAAAACAAAAATATTTAAGGTTAAAGTTGTAAAAAAACTTTAAAAGTCAAAATTGAACATTTGACGGAAGGAGTAATTGGTAAGACAAGTTATACTATACATACTTCAATTATGCTTGTTATCTAAATTTCATCCATGTAGTTATTCATTTTCATTCTTAATGATGATTCTTATTTTCATTGCATCTTTTTCTTTTGTGGTTTACAATTTTATAGTTTCCTTCGTTGTCTAGTGAAACATCTTAAGTTTATATATGTTGTACAAAATGTTACACATCATCTGCGCATGAGAAAGGATTCGATGATAAGAAAAAGAGTTAGTTACTTAAATGGTCCATGTGTTTGTCGGGTTTTTCACAAATGGTCTCTCGCAAGAATTTTTAGCGGGTCTCCTCTCCGTGGTTTCGACCTGTTACGGGTTGGTCCCTCCGACTAACTTTCGTTAGTTTTTTTCGTTATCTCCCATACTAGGGATGGGTAATTTCCTCCTTTTCCTTTTTTGGCTTTTCATTTTATTTGTTTTCCCTTTCTTCTTTCTTATTTCATCTTTCTTCTTGCTCATAACACTAATGTAATTAACACACACACAAAATGGTAAGATACAATAATTGTGGATCCCCATCTACAATTCGAACATCATGGACTTCAATCAACCATGGGAGACGTTGTTATTGATGTGCTAGGATGGTAAGTTATCATTCTACCTTTTACTTTAAAAACCCCTAATTTGACCTAATTTACATTTCAGTTTTAATTTAGGGTTTGAACTATGGCATTATCAATTGGTATGATTCACCAATGTGTGTAAGAGCTATGCAAATCATTCATGGTCTTTCGAATTCAGTGACAACCTACAAGATCAAGTACAATAGGGTTTGAATTCGATGAACAACCTACAAGCACAGTTACATGACAAATGTGTCGAAGCACGAAGGGTCAAGAAGATGTTGGTTCTTAGTTGGTTGTTCTTTGTTGTCTATATGGTTTTAAGCTAGGAAACTTGTAATGCTAGAAGTTTGGTAGAAGTTTTTGTTCTTCGTCAAATCAGTTGTAATTTTGCCCAAGATTTAACATGTTTTGTTATGTAATGAATGCAGTTTTGTGGCTTAAGTGGTTGTGGATTACATTTTAACCAACAAATGGAATACCAAAAACATTTACCAAATGAAAAATGCATTAAACTGTAAACCAACAAAAACCAAATCATTTCAAAATTCATAAATGCATTAAACATCTACAAAGGAAGTAAAGTAACTTCTTCCATTGTTTGTAAGACCCTACATAAATTGTCTTAAGAGATTACAAAATTTTAACTAAGTTCCAAAAGTCAAAATAACATAACTTAACAAAGTAAACAAATAAAAATAAGCAGATTAAGTTGGTTTTGTTGGTGTAAGTCTGTTTGCACTTGCTTTAGTTATCCTTTTTGGTGAACCCATACCAATTGTTGTAGTTTGTGCAGGCTGAGAAGAACTTGCAGGCTGAGAACCACTTGCAGCCTACGAACCCGTTTGATTCTGAGAATGACTTGCTTCTTTCCAGTATAAGAAGTAGGCTGAGATCCAACATTTGTACTTCTTTGACCTTTACAACTTCTTTGGTTATGCTCAACTTGACCACACTTAGTGCATGTGACACTTTTACCTTCCCTGGTCAATTTTCCTCCCTAGATGCACTCTTCATTCTTTTCTTCCTTGGCCTACCTGGTTGTGGGGTATACTTGGGTGGGGTAAGTATACCTAGGAGATTTGACTTGGGCCACATATTTGGTCCATCAATTGGATTGACTTTAAACCTATACATATATTGCCATGTGGTAAGCCAATAACTTTGATGAACATAAGACTCTGGCACTTCTGTTTGTTCTCCATTACTTGCCATGATCCATATGGCTGCCACTGCATGCTTGCAGGGTATTCATATTAACTCTCACTTCCTACATGTGCCTACTCTCGCCCTCATATTAACTACACGTTGTTGTCCCCATAGATTAGTAGCTTGATGCAAGTCACCCTATACCAATCAACCTACCAATTTAATCTATTATTGGAATACTATTTAACAAAATACTATAATAAATTATTGTCTATGTAAATGAAAGATTTCATACCTTGATTTGTGAAGCATGCTTGATAATTACCTTAAACAACCTTTCAGCATTAGGGGTAAGTGGTCCATTGCACTTTCTAATAACAAGCTGAACATTTATGATTCTCTTCATAAGGTATTCCTTTATGAATTCCAAGCAAGTTATGATTGGCTTGTCCATTCCATCCACAAGTTGCATGTTTAAGACCTTACACATGTTGTTCAATAAGATATCAGTGTGAGCCCTTCCTGTTTAAGACCTCAGCACATGGATACATTTATGCAATTCCTGGTATCACTCCCTACAATGAACAAGTAAAGTACTTAACATGTAAACCAATTAACAAAATAAAAAATTTAAAAACAAGTAAAGTACATACCTTTTGCCTATCAGTTATGAAGGTAAAATTAGAATTCCTGAACAAGTCTAGATCATCACAAAGACTATCTAGAAACCATTTCCAAGATTCTTTGGTTTCATCCTTCACTATTGCATAAGCAAGTGGGTATATTCCATTATTTGAATCTATACCAACTGTTGTAAGAATTTATCTTGGGAATGGACCAGGCAAAAAATAACTATCAAGTCTCAAACAATCTCTCTGTCCTGTTCTAAATCCATCTTTTAGAGCACCCAAAAAGATGTAAATCCTCTTGAACTGTCTTTCCAAACCTGATGTGTCACCACTTCTGTCTACATCAATCTTCACAGTTGTGTTTGGATTTTTCCTTTTAATTCCAAACAGTAATCCATCAACTGTGAGAACTGCTTTGTATAATCCCCATAGACTTTTTCAGTAGCTTTCTACTTGGCTCTATAAACCTTCATCTTTGAAACTCCTAACTCAATTTTTTTTGTAACTGATCTTTAAGGACAAACAATGGAATTTTAAGGTTAGGTTTAATGATTTCCTCTACTTCTTTTTTTCAAAAAGAAGTTGTGCATTTTTTTATTGTTCTTGACTACAAACAATTGTGGATATCATTAAATCTCTTTACTTGCCATGTCTCCTCATTCTTTAGTTTGGAACATTGCAGAACCCAATGGCGTCCATTAGAACTTTTGACCCATTCTTAGACTTTCAGTTGCCACTATCTGTTGTCCCTTTGTTATACTTAGGAGACCTATTAGCTTCACTTTGCCCATCAGTATTACTTGGCCCATCATCCACACTTGGCCCATCAATTGTAAATACTGGTAACTTTCCTCTACATATAACTCTAACCCTCAACTTGTCATTTTTCTTCAAATGTAGTTCCCTTCTTTGCTCAACAAACACTCTAGTAATCATGTCCTTAATAAGCTGACTATTTGCAAATTCTTGTCCTACATATAAATTCTCTTTCCAAATCTCACCAGCTTCTGCTTTATTCATTTTGCCCAATTGCCTTATAGCCTTCTTTCTAACACCTTTATTGCTTGATTTAGTTCCACTATCAAAATCCTCAAAATCAATATCTTCTTTAGCATTAAACACTTCATTCACCTCCTAAACAAACTCTTTACAACCCATCCATTCTACATTAGCATCTGTGTTGTTGTTAAAATCTTGCATATCTACATCTACATCATGTATCAAACTTTCTTCATCAACTATAAAGTCACTATCATCACTATCTGATCCATATTCACTGTCAGACTCATGCTCACTAACTGTATTTCCTTCATTAGCAACATGTTTAGTGATTACAAGATTGTGCACATTCCTATTCCTTCTAACATGAACTACATTATCCATAGTCTTACTAGCCTTAAGTACATTGTCCACATTCTTAACAGCCTAAACTACATTGTCCATATTCTTACTAGACTGATCTACATTATCTACATTATTACTAGACTGACCACCACATCAACTAAATTTAAGGAGATTTCTTAATGATTCCTGCAACCACTCATCATCACTTACATCATCTAGTACCTCATCGGCATCATTGTCCAGGAACTTCATTGCTAGGCTCATTTAAAATAATGGCCTTAGAAATAGAGTGGTCAACATTCACATGTTCCTTAGAAACAAAGTGGCCAGCATAAAGATCAATAACCTTATACTTGGAAACAAACTTCAACATTTCCAACACATCACTATCAGTAGCTAATTTTCTAACACCCTTGTCGAATTCAATGTTAGGTTCTTTAAAATAATATTTCATTGCTACATTATCATAACCTATCATTTTCATCATGTCACTAACCTCATTAACAAATTTCGAATCAGAATCAATATTATCAATCCAATTAACCTCATCAACCTTCTTAGGAGGCTTTTTGAATGCACCATCATGGTTTATCTTGAGACAAAATACAGTTGGGAAATTTCTAGTTAAAAATTTGATTATTCACAGACATAGTAAAAAAATGACGATTGGTCTATCATGTACAACCAAAAAGAGTTGTAAAAAACTTACGGTAATCGTGGTATGGATTTAAGTATGCAACCTTTTCACGCAACCTCCACTCGCATAACATTATGGTATAAACTGATTGAATTAGGGTTTTGATCTTGATTTTACTATCCTAGAAACTAGGGTTTGTGATTAGGTGGTGTTGATGAGATTTAGTAGTATAGGGATGCAAAATGAAATCGGTAGGTTTATGGATCAAGACATATGCACTAAAGAGAGCGCAAAATGTTAAAGGACTGAATTACCCATCACTAATATAGGAGATAACAAAAAAAACTAAAGAAAGTTAGTCAGAAGGAACAAATCCGTAACGGGTTAAAACCACGGGGAGGAACCCGCTAAAAATTCTTGCGAGGGACCATTTGTGAAAAACTCAACAAAACGCATGGACCATTTAAGTAATAAACTCTAAGAAAACTAAAATGAGAATAATAATAAGGATTTTTAGCCCTAATTTTAGATAGAATGGAGAATTTTAAAAAGATATCCACCTATTTTTTAGTTGCATATAAAATGTGTGATTGTGGTTTTTTCTTGTCCTTCTCATTTTTTTTTCTCATTTCATTGTAACTCTAGTATAGAAAAAAAGAAGGTATGATAACACCCAATACCGTCTTCTACGGGTTATGGGTCTTAATACTGTTTTTCACGATGTATGGGGAGGTTGAGACGTAGACAACCATACCTGTATCTAAGGTGGAGACGTTGCTTCCGGTTCTACCATAGAAAAGGACATCCGGCTTTGCAAAGAATGATTGTAACTCTAGTATGCGTGCAACGATGTTTGGCAACTAAATCAGAGTAACATGGATGAAATCTTGTTCAAGTTTGCCCACTTTAATTTTATCAGATAAATAGACGAACAAGAAAAATTAAACAAACTTACTTTTAGTTCGTCTTCATTTGGTAAGAAAACATTTGTTTATGTTCGTTATTAAATCTTTAAACAAACATGAAAGCCCGAACATATGATTATTGTAGAAAACAAACACATAATATTCAAAATGTTGGAAAACACATAATATTCAAAATGTTGGGAAAACAGTTTGGCAAAATGTGTTTTTGCACATTTTGGACATTATTTAATATATGTATATGTTATATATATTTATATTAGCTTGGAGTTTTGAGTTCTCCTTGAAGAGAGCTTCGCAACGAGCTAAAGTATGTCCAAAATGAAGTTAATATGAATGAGATATCGTGTCTCAAAGTGAGACACGTGAAACACAAAATCTAGAAAAATGGAAGTATCCCACATCGCCCAAAATGTGAAGTGGGAAGGTGTAATTCGTGTTCTTTCTAGAATTTTCTGTAAATCTGTTTTAGGAATAGATCTAATTCTGTAAATCTATTTCAGGAATAGATTTAGAACTTATTTAATAAGTTGACAGAATTAATTGTGATTTGTGTTTTCCTTATTTAGGGTGAAGACTTTTTCTTTGAGAAGAAGTTAGGTTTTTACTATAAATATAACTCATTCTCATTCAGTCTTGATATACAAGAGAGGCAAGATAGAAAAGCTCCATTCATACGTTTTCGCAGTCTTTTCGATAAGTATGACAGGTCCAGCTTTGGACATTGTACCCTGGGAAACAGACGGCGAATCTATTTTAAGGGAAGCGTGTCAAACACATGCCTCGTTCCACGACCTTTTACTGCTTTCGTTATTTATTATTCATAGTGTTTGTCTTCTGCTTTTACTTCGTTCTGTCTGTTTTATTTTCTGTCATTTAATATCTGTTAATTATTATTAATTGTAATCTGATTTTATTTTAATAAAAGTGTACATGTTTCCCTACAATCTTAAAACAGATGCTGTGTTATAGAATTAAAAACACTTTCTTTAAATCGGATTAATATTATTAACAAATTTTATCTTTATAAACTGTTTTCTGTCGAAACCAAGATTGAGTTTCTTTATAAATCAGTTTTTAATTAAACATATTTTAATTTACAGAGTTGGAATTACAAATCTATAACGATTTTTTTTAAAAGCAGTTGTTTAGATCAGTTTATTTTGAAACCAAGATTGAGTTTCTATTAAACTGATCTATTTGATTCATTGAAACCAAGATTGAGTTTCTTTGAATCGGACTTTGGTACAAGTCTATATAAACCAAGTAGAGTTTATTAGATACCGAATTATTTTAACAGTTTGTGAATCTTGTAAATGTAATTTGTGCGTTAGTTACTAACATGGTTGCAAATCATGACGAATTTATATTCATTGAAACCAAGTGGAGTTTGTTTGAAACATATCTCATAAAATATAAGTGGTTATTTTATTAGATAACTGTAACGTGTTCAATGAAATCAAGAAAAATGTCTTTGAATCAAAATTTAAAAGTATATCTATTGAAACCTTGTTGAGTTTTTTTAGAGGAGTGGATCTACTGAAACATTGTTGAGTTTCTTTAGAAGAGTGGATCTACTGAAACCTTGTTACGTTTCAGTATAGAAATAGATCATGTGAAACAGGTCTATTAAGATCCTCTTAATGGAAATTGACAACATATTACATATGTGTTTTTTGTTAAAAACATTATGCAATCAATATTGTTTAATTGTTTAGTTGAAAGACTTCCTTAAAAGTGGTTTTGTATAACAAATCTTACAAAAGATAAGCGTTTTAAATAAAAGTTGATTAAAATCGTTTTTTGTTAAGAAACACTATGTGATTAAGCACGTTGTTAATAGTACCAAATTAGTTTAAAATTAATCATGGGACCTCATATTAACATTTGGAATGTCACGAGTAACATTGATATGTGAGAAATCACATATCCTTTTTATACCAAAAATGGCCTTAAAATGAACAAATTAAATTTATATTATATAAATATTTATTTTATTATATATTTTATAAAATATTTATATTATTTATATATTAAAATTATAAATTATAATTATTATTTTTATAAATAATATATATTATATAAATTTTATAATAAGATATTCTAATAATTATATATTATATATATTTATTTTAAATTCTAAATTTATTTTATAATTATTTTATTTATTTTAAATTTATATTTTATAATTATTATAATTATAAAATAAATTAACTTATATTAATAATTTTTTATTATTATATTTTTATTAATTTTAGTTGTTAATTTATAAATTATTTAATTAAAAAATATTAATATAATATATTTAATAAATGTTGATTTAAAATATAGATTTATATATAAATAAATATTTATTATTTAGAAAAAATAATATTATTTAATTATTTAATAGTTAATCATATTTTAAAATATATATTGTTATTATATTTTACTAAAATATTATTTTAAATATATTTAATTAAAATGGAGTGTTTTAAAACTTGTGATTTCTTAACTCTCCCCACAAAAGACTTTGCTACTTTTCAAAGGATTAGTTTGGGGAGGTTTTGAGGTATTTGGTTTTAGAGCATATAATATTGCGTGAGGACACGACAATCACTTAGTTTGGGGAATTTTGATATGTGAGAAATCACATATCCTTTTTATACCAAAAATGACCTTAAAATGAACAAATTGTGCAAATTATGCTTGTATATTGCTTGTTTTGTCATTTGTGATGTGTAGGTACGGATATTGCAAATAACACAAGAAAATGGTCAAAACTGGACAAACACGAACACGGGAACGGATAGAGTGCACAAGAGCCGGGAGTTTCTAACCTTGGTCAACAAAGTCAACCTTGGTCAACCCACAAAAAGACAACCCACAAAACCCTAAATGAGTAACACCGTTAGTCTTTTGTTAATTTAGACTAACGGTCGTTAAGTGTATAAAATAAATCCTTTTAACCATTTCCCAAGCCTAAACGAATAAACCAAAAACGTGGCCCAAATACCCTTTTTACACAAACCCGAGCCCAAATCAAATCCCCAGTCAAATCTTTGGTCAAACAAACATTATAAAAAAGGGCGTGAAGGGGAATTACTATTCACCCTTCGTCCCAAATTAACCCCTGCATCAAAAATAAAAGGATTAAAATCACTTACACTCATCCAACGTGGCTTCAGAAGATGCTTAGTACCAAGTGCCACATCATTAAGCCAAACGTCATCAAAGCACCTGATTGGCTCACTCTGACAAGGGAATGACACGCGTCTATGAAGAAACACACCCAAAATGGAAATTTACACTAAAAATAGTGTAAAAGAAACACAGAGCTTTCTTACACAAGGATTGCCATGCTGGCAATCCGTGTGCTTCAATTTTGATCCAAGGGCTAAAAAGGGGCATCCAATGATTGCAATGAATAAAGGGCCAAGATTAGAGTTCACGACGAGCGTGTGCAGAGTTCTAGATCCTTCTCTCCAAGCCTATAAATACAAGACCTCTCTCACTCACAACGGATCATCTAGGAGTAGTTTCTAGCTAGCTTAGTATAGTTTCTAAATAACTTTTAGCTTTTGCAATTTAGCTTATTGTAATGTCTTAATTCAGTTAATGTAATCTCTTTTTCAAGTTTGTAATCAGTTACTCTTTTATTAATAAAAGTGTGTTTTCATTTTAATATGCAATTTATGTTTTACTTAATAAGCAATTTGGTTTAATAAACTCTTAATTAATCAAATAGTTCTTAATTATCTGTCTTAATCTCTACATAAGCTAGCTACATTCTCATTTAAGCTCTTAAAGCTTAACTAAGTTTATTAAGACTCAAATCCTCTCCCAAATTTACCACAGCTTAAAAATGGAAGGGAAGCCAATATGGGATGGGCTTCCAGGACCTCACCAACTTATCATAAGATAAGCTGGAGCTTGTTGATAGCTCATAAGAGCATTTTGATAAGCCTTGTTTAGAGCAAAGGCTCTTGTAAGTTCTCAATTCCTTTTTATAGCTTAATTTTGAATTTTAGCTTATCATTGCTTATTGCTTGCTTATTGTAGTATAGAATAGCTTATTACTGCTTGTTATTATGCTTTGATGCTTATTGTGTTAGGTTTTTAGTTTAAATCTTAGTTTTCATAATTTTGCTATAAAACAGTTGAAAAACCAAAAATAGTAGCATAATTCACTAGCTTATTGTTCTGGCTTATTTGTTTACTTAATCATGTTCATTAGGTTTGTTATAAGCTATCTAGCATCTGGTATTTGAGATTTGTTCATTAAATCTGAAATTTATAAGCTTAAAATGATTTTTTACAAGTTAAAGGGGTGTTTGGATGAAGGCAGTACTAACTAAAGTTAGTACTGTCCAAGTCATTTTGGTCCTTTAATTTGTCTTAAACCATCATTTTGCAGTTTATAAAGAAAGGAATTAAGAATTGAATAAGTTTTTCATCATTTAGTAAGTAGAATTTTAGAGTCTGTTAGAATTAGCTTAATTTCTTAGGAATTTTAAGCTCAAGTGGGTTCTAGTTGAACTTATTACTAATTTTGCATTTAGATTGGTGTTTTAAAGTTGTAGAAACTAAATTTTTAGCCTGCATCAAGTTGTTTTGAGTTTTGGTAACAAAGAGTGTCAAATGCATCAGCAGTTTAAAATTGCAAACAACCTTTTTCAATCTTAAAATTCAGCAAGTTAAAATAGTTTTTAGCTTTTCTTATTTTGTTTACAAGTAGTTCTTAAGTCACTGTCAATCTTCTCTAGCTTATTTTGTCTTAAAAAGTTCATTAAGCTATCTGTTTTTAAGCTTTAAATTTGCAATTTGTCTTTTCAAAACCAAAAGTAACTCAGCATACACTGAGTACATTAGCAGTTTTCAATCAACTTTTTTATTAAGCATTTGATTTTCAAAATATTTTTTCAAAGTGGTTTTGTGTAGTTTATTTGTCAAGTTTTAAACTAGTATAAGCTGAATTGTCATAATGATCCTTTAGCTTATTGAAAAATAAGCTCAAAGTTGCCCTTAAGGACTGTTTGGTAAACAGTCTGTACCAAACTGCTTATTTGAGATTTTTAGCTTATAAGCCCTTAGTTTTTGATTTATTTCTTTTCAAATTAGCTTATTAGGTTGATATTTAGTTATCTATAGCTTAATAGGGCTAGAATTTATCTTATTAGTCTTTTCTTTAAAAATAAA
>BQNB010178129.1:2537-12900 GCA_026074375.1 Tanacetum coccineum
ATGTTTCATTAAGAAATATATAAGTAGTTTGGTGTTATATTCTCTTGTTTCGCTTTCGTATTGCTTAATTTTCAACAAGCCAATTTGAGGTATAGTTGTAGTGTTGAATTATTCACACTTTTTACCTAATCGGTAGGATATTATCGCGGTTATTTCACAACAACAACAACCGCAATTTTTTTACCCGTATGCTAACTTGAATGATTCTTTAAAGGGATAATTCCAAAAGTGGCCTAAAATCCAAACCCAAAATGCAACCCTAAGTCCAGGAACATTTTTTTTAAACTGACCCAAAAATACAACAGTTGCCCCAAAAGTACAACAGTTGCCCTAAAAATGTGTACTTTTTGCCATGTGTCAAATTATGCACGCGAGTTGCCCAGTAGCCAAGTTGCCCGAGGTCAGTTTTGGAAAAAGATATTCCTAAAGGCGCGCTTGGTAGAGGGTTTTGGGTAGTAAGGAATAGGTAAGGTAATAAATAAATATGGTTGGTTGAACATAAATGAATGAGTCATTGCTTAAAACAGGGTAATGGGCCATTACCCACTAAACTGGGGGTTATACCTATCACTGCTCTCTAATTTGATCACATTCTCATCTTCCCTCTCTCACCCACTTTCTCAATATTCAACAAATGATAGCTTCTAATATAGTAACTGTATTTTTCTCGATTAATATACTTTTTTTGGTAAAAATTGTACTCCATCATTGAGAATGTTTAACTCATTTTTTTAACTTTTCACAGTTATGCATCATTGTATATACTGTGCTATCGCTTCTTGCATATACTTTTATCTGGATGCAAATATTAAAGGATTCTTATTAATTTGTTTTTATTCAAATTGATATATACAGGTTTTAAATTGTTCTTGCACCATCGTGAAAGCATATTGCAAAACTCCTCTCATCACCAAATTTCATATTAACAATTGGTTGATGTGATTGATACGATTGGTAGATCACATATGGCATTCACATAAATTTTAAAACCTGTTAATATTTCATAAAAATTAAGCATAACTTTTTATGCTTTTTGATTTATCAATAAAATGACAACGATTACCTACCAAGCACTATCAATGCCATGCTAATACCCATTAACATTCCTTTGCATTCCTATTGCCTTTCCTATTCCCATAACCTGATACGAACCAAGCATCCCCTAAGCTTAGGGTTGCATTTTGTGTTTGGATTTTAATCCACTTTTGAAATTATCCCTTCTTTAAATTTAACTTCTCTGTTGCGGTTAAAATAGGAAGTTGTAGTGGTTTCTTGAACTTTTTAGTGACGTTGGTGATGACTAATAAAGCGGTGGTCCCTATGTAGAATCTAAATATCCCTGCCATCTTATCCTTAGATAACGACAATAGATAAAAATGGTATATTCAAATGCATCAATTTCTGTTTATGTTACACGTATTCTATCAAATTCCCTTGTATGTTCGTGTCATGTAATGTAAATATCAATAGATACAAATAGAGGTTAGCATATCGGATCGCGGGCCGAACCGAGAAACCAGCTCGGACCGAACCAATTTTGATCCGGTTTTCGTTTACACTTTATGTTCGGTCTTTGGTTCGGTCCGATTTTACGTACATTCGACTAATAATGCTTTTTTGGACCGGACCGATCAAAGAACCAAACCGAACCGACCGACTCGGACCGGACCGAACACATTCGGTCCGATCCTTGCTCCGTGGTTTTAGGCTAAAACGGTCTCGGTCCGGTCCAGGTTTGACCCGATGCTCACCCATAGACACAAACATTAACCATTTCAAGAACTTAACATACAATAATTAATACATGCTTATACATATATCGCGAGTAGTTTTTATGTTTAAACCAAGAAGATTTTATATGACCTTATCAAAGTTATTGTAATTATCTTAACATGAAACTACAAAGATTTTTGATACGAGTTGAGGTTAGCAATATCATAATCATAGTCAAATGTTTGATGTTCATTATCAATGACTTATGAATATGCCCAATCATATTGTTGGTTGTGGCTATCAAGCCTACCTACATTTGCCATAATATTTTTCAAAAAGAAGTCTCTCAGCTAGCTATCAGTTGGTTAGGGTATGATTGCCAGGGCCGTATTATTATTGTTGTTATCATTTGTCGATCTGCATAGTGCTTGCTAAGAGCAATAGCTATGGTGATCCATTCTATCTCTTCATTTTGGCCTTACATGTCAGCATCTCACTCCCACTTAAAAATACTCATTCACTCATAACATACCCATATCTCCTCATTTTGGCCCCAACACCCACAATTTTATTTTCTTTTCATTTTTTCACACAAACTTAATTCATTTCATTAAAATTAAAATACAATACGATAATAAAAAAACATACGAAACAAAAAATAAAAATACGAAACATAAAAAAATAAACGATACGGTAAATAAATTAAGCGTTTGGATATTTTCTCATTATTTCAGCTTGTTTCCTTTCAATGTAAGCGGCTTTCTCCGGCGGCAACGAGGAGGGATCGATCATGAGAAACTCCAACTCTCTACACTCCAGCAACCCTAGTTCTTTCTTTCTCTTCGCCTCGTACGCGGCTTCGGCAGCTTCACATTTGCGTCTATAATCCTGAGATAGAGCACCCCCCCTTCCAGTTTTTAGACTCTATTGACTCCTCCCGATGCTGCCTGCCCGGGCGCTTGACGTGTCCCACCGTATTTTATGTTTTTTACGTGGGTCGAGTTGCTGGCGGGACGAGACTCTCGGATCCAGGGCCAAATAGCCCAGCGAGATTATCTGACAATCGGCTACGAGCCGCCATCCCATGTATGGGGTAGCAATTTTATAAATATATCCACTCCGTGAACATTCGAAATCTATTTAATTACCATATCGCTCCATATAACTGTCCTTTGCCTCACTATATAGTCAGCTTCATTTATCTCGAGCTATATACGAGTTAAATGTTTGTAACAAGCGTATTGAAAGCCCTTGTTGCAATCACCGTTAATTCTTGCGCTCCATTTTTCCTCATCATATTATTGGTAACGAGTAGCAACTTTTGTTTGCGCGTTGAAGAATCGTGCGAGTCATAGTTCCAACAACACTCATCGGATTGGTCTTTTTCCGGTTTACCGCTTTCTGATGGTGTGTATCTCGAACCCAACTCTCAGTTAGCAAGATTTCTTCATCGCGATTCCAACAAGTATTCGCTCGCTTTTCTTCCACGTCATCATCATCGTCCTTGGCCAAATCGACAATGGTTGTTTCAACACTTTTTTTAGTTTACGCCTTCCATCACGGGAGTCTTTGCCTTGTGGTACTTTAAATTGTGGTTGTGATGATTGTGATGGAAAATATTGCGGTGAAGTACTTCTTGGATTCGCGAAATTTTGGAAGTCGACTTATTGTTGGTGTTGATGATACGCAAGTTGTTGTTGATAAGTCTAGATCGTGTGTCATATTGCTTTTCCAAACGGAATAACGGATGCGAGAAGAGATTTAGTTTGTGTGACGATGGGGTAGAACGGATACGATTGTATTTAGAGAAACGAGTATTTTGCGTATAGAGTTGAGAGGATGGGTTATGACGGAATTCGAATTGCGATTAGGAGTTGTGCGTGTCTCACAAGGTTAATTTTCATGAACGTGCATCAAAACTAAATGGAGTCTCTTGATTTGTTTGAAAATCAAAGATTGTGGGGTAACTTTTGCGTTTGATTATGTGCTTAGAGGCCTCGCGGTTGGTAAATTCAGTGTGATTTAGTGTGTTGTATTGGAGTCCTCATGCTTTTGACAGATACATAAATTCAACGGCTCAGATTATTTTGTCTAGAATTTCAAGGAATTGGGTTGTTCTAATGCAAATTACTTCTCTATATATACGGTGTATGCCCGCAAGTTGTCAAAAAGAAAAGTCTAACGGGATCATTTACGTCACGTTATTGATAATTAGAAAAGTGCAGTGATATCATGGGATGAATTTTTATGTGGTACCGTAATAAAAATGAGAGAATTTGGAACTATTTTACAACGTGCATGGGCGAATGCTTTTAACTCTTTATCTCAATGGCGAATTTAGAGGAGGTACCACTTGAGTTGATTGTTCTTTTATACATGGTGTCCCATGATCTGCTTCAAAAGATGAGTAAGCTTGAAAGATTACATCATTCCCGAAAAAGCTTACTGAATGAGTGTCCATAATTTATCAGTCCATCACGTCCTATATTAGATTTTTATCAGACCGACCGTCCCTATATTAGTTACATGAATCTACTCATGACCAGGGACCTATTCCGTATCGTTTTTTATATTATTGGCTGGAAATGGAGGTTTTGAGAACTTTATAAATTAGGTGTGGCTGTGAAGCT
This sequence comes from Tanacetum coccineum, assembly GCA_026074375.1. Classification (NCBI taxonomy): domain Eukaryota; kingdom Viridiplantae; phylum Streptophyta; class Magnoliopsida; order Asterales; family Asteraceae; genus Tanacetum; species Tanacetum coccineum. Next base: position 6,881 of record BQNB010178129.1, read on the forward strand.
CCGTAGATAATTGCTTAATGCTATGATCAACATGATAACAATTGAAATTCTAAAAAAGAAGAAGCTGTTTGGAATGGCATGTAGACAAAGTCCGAAAAACTCGAGAAAACATGTGCAGAGAAGGACAGAGCTCGCAGAAGTTTGGAGAGATGATCATTGATCAAGAGATGCGTCTCGTGCTACTTTACCTAAACGGCGGAGTTTCTGTAAAATCCGATTCAAAAGGTGGATAAATGAGGTGCAATTGAGAGGCGTCATCAAAAGCAAAAGATCACATGGCAATTGAAGACGACGAAACTCAAATATATAAAAATATTGTATAGTTACCATGCGGTAATCTAATACTGGAAACGAAACCAACTTTCTATACGAGGGGTTCTGTTGAAGGAGATTGGGTGGAAAATCACTAATATGGGTTAAAAATGAGTTCCTAAAACATTTCAATAATCGTTTTATAGAATCATGACCTATAATCTGTAGTCGGTCCGATAAAGCTAAATAAGGAGATGTTTCCTCAACATCTGAATCAATGCAACAACTTGGCGATTTGGAAGCCAAAGTTGTCAAATGAAGAGGATTAAAAAGGCGGTTTGGGATTGTTGGTGTTGAAAATCTCCGAGCGGCCGGATAGATTCCATTTGGTTTTTATAAAATATATTTTGGAGTATTAATAGAAAAAGGATGTGTTGGCGGCGGTGAAAATATATTTCAATCATTACAATCGCATTCCAAAGGGTGCTCTAATTTCATCTTTCATAGCGTGAATCCCGAAGACTCCGAAGCAAAAAATGGTGAAGGAGATTTCAGACCTGATTAGTCTTATTTGATGACCTTTAATAATGATTAAAATTGCCATAAATGTAAGAGTGCTAATCGTCTTGTGGGTGGTGCTTGAAGATATTGATAATTGAGTGTGCAACGCTTTTGGTTGCATGATAGTCAATTCTTAACGGACCATTTATACTTAAATGAGGTACTTATTTTGCAGTGGTTTGTAAGTTGAAGAAAAAACATTTAATAATTCCTAAAAATTGACATTTGAAAAGGCTTATGGAATCTGTTCGGTGCGGATTACCTGATGATTCTTTAAGCAAATTATTGTTTTTGTAGGAAAAATGGTGTGTTTGGATTCAAGACTGTCTTTGATTCTTCTGAAGGATCGTGTTTTTTATGAATTGGAAGTCCCTACGGAGGAATTATCCGACATACATTAGAAGGGCGCATTAAAACAAGTGATCCCTCTTTCTCCGTTTATATTTATTTTGGTTATGGAGAGTCTCACAGTTTCTTTTAAAAGAGTTTGTGAATGCTGGCATGATTTATGGCAATAGTTGCTTAATACGGTTATGCATCTTTCTACATATGTTCTATGCTGACGATGCGAGTGTTTATGTGCAAAGGAGTAACTAAGAAATATGATACATTTATATATGTTTAAATATGTTTTCATCTGTTCAGGTCCTTAGTAATTAATTTAAGCACGAGAAAGTTATTGGGATTTGAGGTGAATTAAGATAGGTTGTTGCAGCAGCAGAATAGAAATGGTTTGTGGTGTCCCTAAGGCTCAATTGCTTATTTCATGTTCGAAAGTTGGGGAAATAAGTCTCGGATTAAATCTTCGTGATGAGCGATTGTGGTTAAAATGGTAGATCGTCTTTCATAAATGTGAAGATGAACACATTTATCGATATGGTCGCTTTAAACCTTCTCAAGGCGATATCTAGAATCCATGCCTATTTATCATACGTGTCCACTATATTCAAGGTGCCAATGAAACGTCCTTCAGCGCATGGAATCAATTTCGAAGTCGGTTTTTTAGTGGTGTCGATTATAAATACGAAAAATCGAATGTGTGAAATGGAGTAAGATAATTGTGTTCTAAAGAGAAAGGGTGGCCTTGGAGTTATCTAGATTTATATGCTCTTAATAGAGCTCTTATTGTGTAAATGGGGTTTTGGCGGTTTACTAACTCAAAAGAACTTGTGTATGGACTAGGGTTATTAAAGCTATTCAAGGCGAAATAGGAATAAAAAGTTAAGCGGATTCAAGGATGGATACAAGGTCCATTTGGCGCGACGCATTCTCCAAGAGGTGGAAACATTGAAGATAAAATGTATACCTTTTAAATAAGTTTAATATGCAGAAAAAACTGACAATGTGCGGAAACTTTATTATTGGGAGGATGTTGTCAGGGAGACATGGTTATTTGAAAACATAGATATCCTAGGCTTTATGCGCTGAGAAATGAAGAAAGAACTGTCAGTATGTTGGCATCTAGAACTGTCACATGAGAACCTTGACTTGGTCAATTGCTTCTGTGGCACCTAAGAAGCGGAGTGGAAACAAAGACCAGTTGACGGATTTGACGACTACTAGAAGGTATTGTTCATGGTTTCACGCAGTGATGGAGTGGGCATGGACCGCTTGATGGTTCGGGTGATTCTCTGTACTTCGCTAGAAAGGTTATTGAATATAACAAGTTTTCGGAAGTGTCTACTCAAACTCGATTATAAAAGCGTGCCTATCAAGGTTTAACATTCCGGCGTGTGAAGGTGAGAATGGATGTTGCCTACCCGACTTAATAAATCCCAGAGAGGTAATAGATTAATCCGTCTAATCATTTGTCCCAGTTGAGTGAGGTCACGGAATCGTCAAGCATTAATTTTTGGATTGCCTTGTTGATCGAAAGATCAGCTTTCGCAAAGATTATGCCGTTGGTGGGTGAGATGTTAATTTATCATGGAAGGATGTGCTATCACTTTCATATGGGTTTTATTTGATCGTAAATCTTCGAGAGTCCAATTCAACTTAAAAGGTTGTTAGAAGGATGTATTTATGGTTGTGATGTATAATTTGGTGCTTTATCTAAATAAGTGTGTCTTATTGTGATGGTTTCTCCTTCTAAGGCGGATATTGTATAGATGAATTTGTGACGTATTACTTTAATTGGAGGTCCGGTTTTAATGTAAAATAGTGTCGGGTTTAGTGGGTTGATTGGCTAAAAAATCCATTCATCTTACTAACTTTGTAATTCTTGCTTAGCTTCTTTGCTATTTTTTTTAATAATATGTTGTTCTTCCAGAAAAAAAAAAATAACCTATCCATTGGTGGATTGAGACATATTTTTATTGTTAGAGAGATATTAACAAATAAATGCTGTTTCTTATTGCTAGAGAAGTGTGTGTTAAAAGGTAAAAATGAAGATTATTTACATTTAAATGTATTATATAGTTACATTAAAAAAAATAATTTTTTTTGAGTTTTAAAAATGTATCCGTTGCAACAACGGTTATATTTTAAAAAATCTTTTGTCTTTTTCTGGCTCACAAACTCGGCGAAGAACTGAATGGCGAAGAATGGCGAGCTACGATAGTGTGAGTGGCGAGAGCCACGTAGGAACGGCAAGGTGTGCCTCGCCACCACACCGATCGCTCTAAATGAATATGAAGTGACAAAGTTTTATTATCTTGGTGTTGTTGGATTCAAGTACTACACCAAACCACCCCCAAAATTTTATTTTTTTTAGACCACCAGTGCTCATTTACGTAAAAAAACTATCAAAACGAGGAAGAAATTTTTTATGAGTGACAAAGTTAGTTTTGTTGGTGGTGGTGTTGTTCAGAAACGGAACTAGTACAGAATTTGACCAGATGCATTTCAGAATAACCGAGACCCTCCAGGACCCACTATGTGGTTCCGTCCCTGGTGTAGTCGTCATTGTCAAAATCAACAAGGCACATCCAAATAACAGTGGCATGGAACTCCCAGTACCGTTTCATACTAGCCAGGCCGCCACCTCCATTTTTTATACACTATCACGTAACGTGTGACTGAGACTCAACTATGGTGGTTCTTTTTGTGTGTGGATGTGCGTACGCGTGTTCTTGAATTCATAGTTTGGTCTCATAACCGGGGACTTAAAATTAGTCCATTTTAGAGTTTTGAAGTCGGGTTTCTGAAATTGCTTTGATTACGGCTTTGGAATCGGGTTCTGGAAATATGTTGTAGCATTTAGGAACGTTGAAGATTTAAGATTTTTTACACACCTACAAAACCATTCTATTAGAACTTGTGTCATCCATGCCACAGCTGGTCCAACATTAACAAAGACACCAACACTTATAGCAGAAGTATGTACATTATATAAAGTTCCAAACCAGGTTTCACTATTCAGTATATGTTGTAATCCATAACGTTATGCTGCAAGTTCATGTGAAGGAACAAACTAATTTAAGCCTCTCATACCGCTCAAGAAAGTAGTTGTTGATCAACTGGTAACTGCCGGTTTGCACGGCGAAACCAGGTGGTAAATGCAGAGACCAAATGAGGGCAGTCTTCCACGTTTCTTGTTGAGAAACTGAGACATTGCTGCAGCAATTCTTGGGCTTCCGACATAGCCAATGTTGATATGATTTTCAAAAATGTTTCTTCAAGTTCTAGGTACAGTGGTTTATGATTTGTTAGCATTGGTGTCACATTGTCTTTGCATACAATCAACACTGGTAGCCAATCTTTCACAAGTTTCATCCTCACCTGCAATGCAATAGACAAGAAAAAACCTCTTAGATAATTAACTTGGCCGTTTACAAACTCAAAGGGACGATTGTATAATTATAAATTCCTTTTAAGAGTTCGTTTCAAGCCAATAATCAATGGTGTTTAACGATTTATAAGAGACAATTGATGGGATTGTGATTTGAGTCTACTCCACAATATTTGCATAAATATAGATTTGCAAAATGTAAAGGTGAATAAACTGTTGGCAACACAAAACTGTTGCACCGTTGTACGGGCACAAACCAATGTTGGCATACTCGAGATTCAAAACCTAGGGTAGACTGTAAACAATAACTAATTATTAATTAGCTCTAGGAAATTAGAGGTTTATCATACTATGCTCTAAACAATTACTAAATCTAGATTGAGCATAACGGAAGAGAACCTACCTATATGAAGTGAGCCATTTATACTATCATTATGGTGTTAATTCGATAAGATTGTATATGGTTCTATCATAAGCACACAAAAAGTTTGAAAAAGTACCACTCCCCATAGATATTGACCGATAAAGTAGTACACAAACGCGCTCAAGTCATTAAGGAAACAGTTTCCAACATAGAGAGTTTGAACAAGGGTAAAATGATTTCTCTTATTTATCATGTAATCGCTTCATGCATATGCAATCAATTTAGTGCTTTTACTATATATTCTGGCATTACTATGCAGATGTAAATAGTTGTGACTTCTGTACATCTAGGATTCCCCCCTTCCCGTAAAAGCATACATCATAACAGATACTACAACCAAATAGCTCTCGACTAGTCGACTTGTGCAAGAGTTACAAATCAATATCAGTTAAAGTACTTCCCTGTTTTTCTGTTCACCGAATTTATTGTCACGTACCACAAAGAACAATTTATTGCCATGTAGTACAAAAAAAAGGAGTAAGTGTTATTATCATGCTTTATTATTAACGCGGGATATAACTTTTTTCTATGTAGTACATGACAATAAATTCAATAAATTACAGAACAAGGATAGTACTTTTTTCGATAAATAACTAAACAGGGAAAGTACTTTATTTGTTCCCTCATAAACACTATGTTCCTTATAGAAAATCAAATGCCGGAACTCTGCTATGTTCTATTAAAAATTAATCAATAACAAAACCATACAACACCTTACTACAACAATTAGACAGGGTAAAAAATAAAGGATTAGCAATGTGGAAACAAGACCCAACTAGAACACCTATAAGAACCCGCTTCTTTCCAATCATTTTCAATTCTATCCAAAATTAGGGACCTAAGGTTTAAGTAATAGCCGATTTTCCCCTAAAGAGAACGGTAACTAATAAAGCTCGTGCAAACCTACGCATAACTTAAGAGCACTAACTACACGATACACACAAGGCATGCATTCAACGTAATACACTTAAAAACAACGAACCTGTCTAGGAACCAAAATAACACCAGCAGCAACCGCATTCGCCAACCTACACGTACACCTCAAAACAACAG
>BQNB010178130.1:0-12900 GCA_026074375.1 Tanacetum coccineum
CGGCTGATTTAATGGAGAGGGGAAGGGAGAACGAATTTCCTTGAGTTTTTAAGTTATCTTGGACGTTCTCATGAGCTAAGGGGTGAGGTATATATATAGCCTCAAGCCCCCTCAATCATGATAAGACTATAAGAGTTAAAGTTTAAGTCTTATCATGACTTCAAAGCTTATCCTAGCTCTCTTCTCCTTATCACCAAGGTTCAATGTACCAAGACACCTCTCTAGATCCTTCCAATAGCCGGCCATAGCATTAGGACAGCCATAGGATGCATGTCTTGGTCGTTTTAATGTCCAAATGGTTTACACTAGAAACATACGTGAAATTCAACGCACTCTAAGTGTTTAACGTGTGTGCCTCCAATAGGCTCACACATTTCTAGTTGTATAATGACTAATCCAACTACCATAATCCAACAGAGTCTTTGTCTCAAACGTCTCCCGTCTTTCTTAACTGCAAAAAGAATAATAATAAAATGTATGTACTCTATCTGAAGAGGGGGGATAAGGCGGCCGCTGACGCCAATGGTAGCGGTGGAACGTGAGGTGATGCTAGCAAAGATGTCGTTAAGTCACTCAAAACTGAATCAATGTTCATTCTTGTAACAACGAACTACACGAAACCTTTGACCAAACGATTGTTTATATGGTAGTTATTACATAATATAGTTATCTTCTTTTCTTTGATTATTTATAAAGATGATTTTGTAACATGATTGTCTTGAGCAATAAGTTAAGCAATTACAGTAATTGAGATGAATTACGCAACAAGTGCCTTATATACTGATGTCTTGCGAACAAACTAAATAGAAAATGAACAAATGATTTGAAAAAAAAGTGTTTCTAATCATAAGTGAAAACAATCAACCAGTCTATAATTCGGGTCGGGTTCGGGTTGGCGGGCTAGAAAACCCCAACACGAACCTGACCCATTTAAATAATCGGGACAACTATGTCAACTGTAACATATATATATATCTATATATAGAATATAGGAGAGAGTTAAAATAAAAAGACAAATATTCGTGAGAAAGATTAAAAATAAAACCTTTTTTATAAAAAAGTTTCTCGAAAAATTTTCCAAAAAATTCCCAATAAATCAGGTATGTTAGGTGCTATAAAACTTTTGGTAAAAGAAGTTATTCTAATTTGTGAGTTTTTATAAAACGTTTTTTAAAGCTCAGAAAAAAAAATTTTGATGCACAAAAAATTTTTGATGCACAAATTTTTCGACTTGTTATAGTTTGTATGCGCAATAAAATTTGATAGGCCAAAAAGATCAAAAGAAGTAGGGGTACAAAAACAATTTTTGATGCACAAAAAAAAAACCGATTTAATGCACAAGACGTTTTTTTCATAATATTTTTTTTCGGCAAAACAATCCACTTATAGAAAACTTCCTTTATGGAAAACATTTTCATGCACCAACATACAAGATCTTTGTGGAATTTTTTTGCAGAATATGTTTAAAACTTTTATTTAAAAAAATAAATCTTTTTATTATTCTCACGAATATTTGTCTTTTTTTATTATGATCTCTTAATCCTATATATAAATAATATATATAATATATAACAAATATATATATATATTATATATATATATATATATATATATATATAAAATTTATATATATATATATAAAATATTTTATATAAATATATAGTTTGGGATTGACCGAGTTAAATAATGTTTCGATTTGACCCATTTTATATATGAAGAGTTAGGTCACATTACACGGGTTAAATAGTTTAAACGTTTTAGCGGTTGCGCGTTTAATCCATTAAACACAATATAATAAAATAGTAAATAAGATATGTAAATTTAGAAAAAAATCTAAACGTGTTGGTGGGTCGACCCGCTTAATTTATTCCCAACCCGAACCTAACCTGTTTAATAAACTGGTCAGATGAGTCAACCCAAACCCGACCCGAAATATATTAGACTCATCCCGAACCGATTAATTTTCGTTTCGATTTCAAGTCGGGTCAAAAATTGCCACCCTTGATCTATAACATGATTTGTTTGTTTGTTTATTTATTAATTTAGATTGATTGAGTAGCTATGTAAAATTCATAAATTCTTGATTTAACAAAACTAAGCTTTAAAGTAAGTTTACAAAGTATTGCAAAACATTTTTTTTTTCGTTTCAAGCAAGGATATAATATCCATAAAATTTGATAATTTGTAATCTTGCTTTCTTTCAAAAGCACAAAAACAAGTTGCAATATTTATAGGGAAATTTTTTTAAAATAGACTAGCCGCTCAAAGTGTGTATTTTTTTTAGACAAATAAAATTGACTTTTTAAAATAGATGAGTCGCCATTGTACTTTTTGTGTAAGTAACATTTTAGAAATAATTTTTGAACGACCTATTAAATGTACTTTGGACGACTTTTTTTTAACTTTTCAAAAAAGTTACTTACACAAAAATACTTTTAATAAGTCGCCAAAAGACATTTCTGAAAAGTTACTTACATAAAAAACATAATTTTTTTAGACGGCCGGATGACTAGTCTATTTTGAAAAGTCAAGTTTTTTTGTTTAGAAAATGTATACACTTTAGACGACCGATCTATTTTGAGAATTTTCAATATTTCTAGACTTATATATTAGAGCTTAATTTATTGGGATTTGCTAACAACAACCCTATATGTGTTGTTTGCATTCCATGTTCATATATTTAGCATTTAATGATCTCTAAATATTTCATATTTAACATCAAATATCATGTTTAAATGATTAGAAATGTATAATTATAATATAAATGAGTTTATTAAATAAGTTTTTTTTATATATATAGAATGCTTAAACAACTTGTTAGCAAATCTTTAATTTGTAATACTGCTGTTGAAATTTTTAAGGGAGAAAGACATATTGATGTTGACTTATTTACTAATTACCCACCAAAGACGCCACCACCACATAAATGTTATCCTCACCGCCACATAAATCTTATCCTCACCAAAAAAAAAAAAAAACCCTACTCAAAATGAGTACCCATATCCATACACCACACAATCCTCTCAAAAACTCAAAACACTTCACATAATCCTCAAAATCCTTGTATCAAAAAACCTGATCCATTCACATAATCACGTCACAAACAAAACTCATATAACAAAAATCATCCACAAATCCTCCCAACAAAATTAAAACATCTCAACACCAAAATCAGACACCAAATCCACAACAACAAAAACAATCAAAACCCAGATTCATCAACAATATAAAACACACCTATATCATCAAACCCACATCGAGACTCAAGATTTACAAAACCTAAAAAAACCAAATTGAGATAATAACATATAACACTAGGCGGATTATTTCCTTTTGGCCGCATGACGGGATTTGATTACAAGAAAAGATCGATTGTTTATAAAAATATGCATAAATGAAGCGACCGAGTTTCACAACTCAGAAATGAAAAAGATGCAAATTACATTGATAAAAAAAGGTATGAAAAACAATTTCGAGTCACTCAATTAATAATCTTTTACATCTCCTTTCTTTCTTTTTCACTACTTCACTCAACCCTAATCAAAAATGTTAAAGCCTTTGCTGATAAACACACAAAAAAAACTGAAAAATCAAAGTTAAGTATGCACAACCCCATATATAACTTATATACGAGTTATTATCCTGATTTTATAGTTCAGTTTATAAAAATATGCATAAATGAAGAAACCGAGTTTTCATTAGGGTAGTGATGGTGAAGAGTATGTTGTTGTTTGGCTCGAGACGAGCCCGAAAGATGCAGAAAGATTCTTGGTATATGCTAGAAGGTTTGATCTTTATTTGCTGGTGTTTGGGATGAAAAAACATGGGATATTTAAGTTTAGGATTAAGGTTGTTGAAAATGGTAGCGGTTTTGGATATTCGGAGGAATATAAAATTTTGAGTGGTTCAAATGATATTAAGGTGGGGGTTAAAGAATTTGACATGGCGATTAAGCGACTTGTGCAATTCATTCGTTCCGATGAGGATAAACTACATTTATGAAAGCCAGACGTTGCAAAAATTTGTGTTTTTACCTCTAATCGTGCACGGGATGAATATGTGTTATATGATGGGTATAAAAGAAGAGTTGGTTGTGTTTCCCCATTGTCGTACACATATTTATTCTGTGCCGATTCGAAGGTAAAAACACAAATTTTTGCAATGTCTCGCTTCCATAAATGTAGTTTATCCTCATCGGAACGAATGAATTGCACAAGTGGCTTAATCGCCATGTCAAATTCTTTAACCCCCTCCTTAATATCATTTATACCATCCAAAGTTTTATATTCCTCCGAATATCCAAAACCGCTACCATTTTCTACAAGCTTAATCATAAACTGAAATATCCATGTTTTTTCATCCCAAACGCCAACAAATAAATATCAAACCTTCGAGCATATACCAAGAACTTGTCTGCATCTTCTGGGCTCGTCTCGAGCCGAACAACAACATACTGTTCACCATCACTACCCTAGTGAAAACTCGGTTTCTTCATTTATGCATATTTTTATAAACTGAACTATAAAATCGGGATAATAACTCCCATATAGGTTATATGGGGTTGTGCATACTTAACTTTGATTTTTCAATTTTTTTGTGTTTATCAGCAAAGGCTTTTACACACAATTTTTTTTTTATTAATTGAGTGACTCAAAATTGTTTTTCTTACCTTTTTTAATCAATGTAATTTGCATCTTTTTCAATTCTGAGTTGTTATGGTTTTACTTAGGGTTTATGAGCAACTTTATAGAAATGAACCGTAAACCTCAACAAAACGATGCCGGTTTTTTTTCTTCATTGTATCGACCTATGTGTCTCCCCTCTCTTGTAATGTTATAATGCAAATGTTACAAAACAACGACGCATTATGTATTTTCAAGTGTGATATGAGAAAATTAGAGAGGGTCGTGAAATTCATATTAGGTAATCTTTACAAATGAGAATACTATTTATAAGCCACACTAATGGCATTGACCAAATTCTTAAAACATTTCTGCAACAAAAAAGAAAAATCTTAAAACATTTGTGGAATGATGTTTCGATAGGTAATTATTTAAGGTATTCTAACAAGCTTTCAAAGTATGTTTTAATATGTCCTTGGAACGTATAGTGGGCAATACTTAAAATGGATGTTAGTCAAAACAATACTAAATGGTCATCACAATCATAATTTGAATTAACAAGCAAAGATTACCCGCGCGTTGCTGCGGGCGTTATTTTTTCGCGCGTTATTGCGGGGCATTTTTTTTTTCGGGTTAATTTCTTCGGTCTCATGTTTAATAGTTTGTTTTTTTTCTCATATTAAATGACAATTTTTTTTTCAATAAAGGGGATTTTTTTTTTTTGGCCCAGGCCGATATAAAGTCGTAAACGTAATTTTTTTTCTTCTTATTTTTGGCGAAAGAAGGGGGGGAGTATAATTTTTTTTTCTTAGTTTTGAATGAATCGGTCGATATGTTTTTATTATATATAAAAAAATCGTAAATAGTTAAAAGTTAAGGGTACGTTTTGTGAAATAAAAATTTAGTTTTGGGCCAAGCTAGTTTATTTGAGCTGCTGTTTTGGGCCAAATGAAAAGTCCAATGTTTTTTGTCTTCTAGCGTAATGGCAATTAAGATATATACTAATTTACTTTCAACTCCTTATTCATGAAATAAAGACTCTAAAATTGTTTCCAAAGATTTCCAAAGTCTGTTTATATCTTTCCATATATGATCGATACCTTCAAAAAAAATCTTTCTCATTGTCAGATTTTTTTTTATAATGTACAATGTTTATCAAACGGGTTTTGTTAATATGTGCCCATTGAGCACATGATAATGTGCATTAAATGAACATATGTTTTCTTTTTATATAGGAGTAAATTGCATAAATCGTCCTTAAAGTTTGGTCATTTTGCATGTTTCATCACAAACGTTACGAAAGTGCAAGGATCGTCCATGTGGGAAAACCTTTAGTGCAAGCATCATCCCTGCAGGGACTATACTTGCACCAAAGTTTTCACCAAAAGTTTTCCCATAGGGACGATTCTTGCACCAATGGTTTTTTCACAAGGACAATTCTTGCACTTTTATAACGTTTGAGACGAAACATACAATTTTGCCAAACTTTAGAGACGATTTATGCAATTTACTCTTTAGTGAAGACTAAAGAGTCCTTGTCTCAATTACAAGTTTATAAACTTTTTAGGCTTCCAAAAGTGGCATATACAATTGGCAATGAATCTTGTCACTTGCATCAAACTAATTGAAATAGATCGAACAAAAGTATTTAAATCAATACGTATACATAAAATATTATATGAAAACAAATAAAAATAGTTTATTTTTTCACTTGTTGCAATTCCGTTGACAATTTTCTATATATTCACAACGTGTTTTTATGATCTCTATAAAAACCAATCGAAAAGGATAATGGAATTTTACTTATTGACATTACCAAAAAATATGTTACATCTAGAAAATCCGTCGCTAGTAATAAAATATTTGAAACAAATTTCTCACAAACCACTTTTGCTTAAATAATCGTGTATGTTATATGGCAAACACATTTATATCATCAAAGAACTTCTATCATTATAACTAATTGGGTAAAGTAAAAATATTATGTAAGGATTGCGGCGTTGATAAGTCTCCGGGTCCGGATGGTTTTTCATTTAGCTTTTACCGTCATTTTTGGCCTGTGATTGAGAAGGACGTGTTTGAGGCTGTTGACTATTTCTTCATGTATGGTGAAATACCGAATGGATGTAACTCGAACTTTATTGCTTTGATTCCTAAAATCCTTGATGCCAACATGGTTAAGGATTTTCGTCCTATAAGTTTGATCGGGAGCTTATACAAGATTATTGCTAAAATCTTGGCGAACCGATTAGTTGGTGTGCTTGGTGATCTTGTCAATGAGGTTCAATCAGCTTTTGTGGCGGACAGACAAATCCTAGACGGTCCATTTATTCTTGATGAGGTTCTTCAATGGTGTCGTAGGAAGAAAAAACACGCTCTTATTTTCAAAGTTGATTTCGAGAAAGCTTTTGATTCGGTCCGCTGGGATTTCGTGGATGATGTGTTAAATAAATTTGGTTTCGGTGAAAGATGGAGGACTTGGATTCAAAGTTGTCTTAGATCATCCAGGGGGTCCATTCTTGTCAACGGTAGTCCTACGGAGGAATTTCAATTTTTTAGAGGTCTTAAACAAGGTGATCCTTTATCCCCTTTTTTATTCATTCTTATTATGGAGAGCTTGCATATTTCTTTTCAACGTGTGGTAGATGCGGGTTTGTTTACGGGGATCAAAATTAATTCCATGGTGAATTTGTCTCATTTGTTTTATGCGGATGATGCAATCTTTCTTGGCCAATGGAGTGAGCTCAATATCGATTCGTTAGTTCGAGTTTTGGATTGTTTTTTCCGGGCTTCTGGTCTTCGTATTAACATGTGTAAGAGTAAGATTATGGGTGTTAACGTTGAAGATGGGATGGTTAAAAACGCGGCTTCTAAACTTGGGTGTCTTGTCCTTAAGACTCCATTCACTTATTTGGGTACGAAAGTTGGGGGAAATATGTCAAGGAAGCAAGCTTGGAAAGAAGTGGTGGACAAGGTGTTATCTCGTCTTTCTAGATGGAAGATGAAACTCCTTTCAATCGGAGGCAGACTCACTCTTCTTAAGTCCGTGTTAGGATCTATGCCAATCTTCCATATGTCCATTTTTAAGGTTCCCTCGAGTATTCTTAAATCTCTTGAATCTATTCGTAGTCGGTTCTTTAATGGCCAGGATCCGAAGAGTAACAAAGCTTCTTGGGTAAAGTGGAACAAGGTCCTAACTCCGAAGGATAAAGGGGGTTTAGGGGTTTCAAGCTTGTTTGCCCTTAATAGAGGTCTCATGCTCAAGTGGGTTTGGCGGTTCTATTCTCAGAAATGTTCCTTATGGACTAAAGTGATTAAGGCTATTTATGGGGAGGACGGGAATTTGAACAAGGATGTTTCTGGTGGAGTTCGAACCTGCTGGACATCGATAGTTCACGAAGTAAGGGTGTTACAAGGTCGGGGTATTAATGTTGCAGATTACATCCGATTGAAGCTGGGGAATGGGGAGAACACGCGGTTCTGGGTCGACAATTGGTATGAAGGCGGTGTCATCAAAGAGCTGTTCCCACGTATGTTCGCTCTTGAGTTGAATAAGAATGCTACTGTTAGTTCGAAATTGAATGCGTCAAGTTTAGATAACTCATTTCGAAGAAAAGCGAGAAGTGGAATTGAAGAGATGCAACTTAACTCTTTGGCTGAGATTTCTCGGATGACTACTCTCGTGCCTTGCGAAGATCGTTACGTTTGGACGTTAGAAAGTGATGGGGTCTTTTCGGTGGCTTCAATTCGAAAGGAGATTGATGGGAATCGGTTTCAGGATGTTAGTTTGCCGACTAGGTGGGTTAAATCCGTGCCAATCAAGGTGAATATCATAGCTTGGAAAGTCAAATCTAACGCGCTCCCAACGCGTTTTAATATCTCTCGTCGTGGAATGGATATTGATTCGATTGTTTGTCCCATTTGTAATGCCGGTGTGGAATCGACAAACCATATTTTCTTTCAATGCATTGTAGTGAGAGATTATGCGTAAGATATCTTCTTGGTGGAATATCGACTATTCGGATGTGAATTCTTACGAGGAATGGCGAGTTTGGTTGGTTTCTATTCGGATTCAATCCAAACTCAAAGGCGTTCTTGAGGGTGTATACTATGGTTTGTGGTGGTATATGTGGAACTTTCGCAACAAGCTTCTGTTTGATAAGAAGATCCCTGAAAAGGCGCTGATATTTGATAATTTAGTTTCTAGTTCTTTTTATTGGTGTAAATTCAGATGTAAAGCGTCGTTCAAGTGGGACGATTGGCTTAAGAACCCTTATATTGTTCTTGTTTGATCTAGCTCCTTGCTAATGTTTTAATAAATCGCCATTCAAAAAAAATTTAATACCAGAGTATATATACAGTCTATCTGTAAAATGTTTAGAACAAGCAAAAGTACCCGCGTGTCGCTGCGGGATCGGTATGTTTTCGTTGGTGCGGGGTGGGTATTTTTTTTTAATTGGTGTCGACAATTATTTTTTTTAGGTTTTTTTTATCAAGCAAAATAGCTCGCGCGTTGTGCTTGGGGCTCATGTTTAATAGTTTTTTTATGGCTTATGTGTTGGGTCTCATGTCGTGGGTATTTTTTGATCTGATTAAATCAGTACTTTTGTAATTTTTTTCCTATTTTGTGCCGAGCAATTTTTTTATATTGGGTTAATTTTTTCGGTCTCATGTTTAATAGTTTGTTTTTTTATATGTGCTTATGTGTTGGGCCTCATGTCGCGGGTATTTTTTTATCTGAATAAATCTGTATTTTTTGTAATTATTTTCCTATTTTGTGTCATGCAAATTTTTTTTTATATTGCCTACTTAAAAAAAAAAAAGCTAAATGGGCAAGCCCAAACTAAGAGCCCAATGGGCCGGCTTACTAAGCCCACACAAAGTCAAACATTCGGTCTTAAAAAAAAGCTAAATGGGTCAGCCCAAATTAAGAGCTCAATGAGCCGCCCGCTTACTAAGCCCACACAAAGTCAAACCTTCGGTCAAATGTTTGCTCTATAGTAGAGTCAAATATTTCATTGTAGCAAGAACAATGAACAATGAACAATAGACTCAACAAAGTCTTCGCCAACATCACTTCAAACAACACTGCCATCTACACCTCTAACACCACCCCCTATATCTCTACCATCTCCCACTCTAATTCCACTTGAGATGGAGTAATTGCATTTTATCTTTCTTTTCTTTTCAATAACAAAATTATATTGGTATATGATATAGACAAAAAGTCTCTAGAAGGTTATAAAATACCAACGTATTTTTCAAAATTTACCGTAATGAACAACTTACTTTTTTATTATCGATACCACCAACTTACATTCAAATTTTGTTTTAACTTGAACAAAACGTTTGTACCGTTAGTTATTATGCGGCAACGTTAGTCCATTTAGGTAACGATCGTTTGAGGAAGTTGCAAAAATCGTCCCTGTGGTTTTCATATATTTTTTTTCCTTCGAACCATTTTTTTCGAAAAAAAAAATTTCGAAATTTTTTATCGAAACTTCTTTTTTTTGAAATTTTTTTATGTTTGGAATTTTTTTTCGAAATTTTTCACACATTTTTTTGAGAATTTTTATATACATTTTTATAAAAAAAATTCGAAATTTTTTTTATACAGATAAAATTTTTCGAAAAAAAAATTCGAAATTTTTTATGTTTCGAATTTTTTTTCGAAAATTTTCACACATTTTTTCGAGAATTTTTATATACGTTTTTATAAAACAAATTCGAAATTTTTTTTATACACATAAAAATTTTTCGAAACAAACTATCGAAAATTTTTTATGTTTCGAATTTTTTTTCGAAAATTTGCACACATTTTTTCGAAAATTTTTATATACATTTTTATAAAAAAAATTCGAAAATTTTTTTATACACATAAAAATTTTTCGAAAAAAAGAAGTTTCGAAAAAAAATTTAGAAATTTTTTATATTTCGAATTTTTTTTCTAAAATTCACACATTTTTTCGAAAATTTTTATATACTTATTTATACACATAAATAATTTTCGAGAAAAAAAGATGTTTCGAAAAAAAATTTCGAAAATTTGTTTTGTTTCGAATTTTTTTTCGAAAATTTTCAAACATTTTTTCGAAATTTTTTATATACATTTTTATAAAAAAAATTCGAAAATTTTTTTATACACATTCAAAGAGGAAGAACATAAGGACTAACGATGCAAGCGATCGTTAGCTAAATGGACTAACGTTGCCACATAATAACTAACGGTACAAACGTTTTGTTCAAGTTGAAACAAAATTTGAATGTAAGTTGGTGGTATCGATAATAAAAAAGTAAGTTGTTCATTACGGTAAATTTTAGAAAGTACGTTGGTAGCCTTTACCCTATAATCTATCTTAGAAAGCAACAATGGTGATCTTATTGGATTCTAGCTCATTAAGACTTTACTAACTTAATGCTTGCGGTATTTTATATAAGTGGTAGTTTCACTATCCAAACTAAGCCAAGGGAATCGGAACGTTATTTATTAGAATCATTCTAGGTCACCTGCTAGTATAACTTGTTCACTAAACCAAAGGCACTATCCGATATCTATTTAAGCCACAGGCGATATCCTTAGACACGGATTTAGCAGGACTTTATTTGTGATCTTAATTCCACCTATATAAATTACTATGCGAGAACTATCCGATATCTAGTTAAGCTACAGGCGATATCCTTAGATACGGATTGAACGCACATTAAAGCACATAAACGAGTATCATGCGATAAACATAATCAATAACCAACGATAAATTAAGCAATCGAGATAAACAAACCAAACATTGAAATCTTCATAAATATGGCTAATACCTAAAGGTATTAGCCAATAACCATTGTGATGAATACAAACATAATAATCGAATCAAACAAGGTAAACTAACCAAGTTAAGCGAATGATACCAAAGATTGAACGATTATCAAGAATATATGAATTACAAGGGTTTCCCTATGAATTGAAGCATGTTGTTGCACCTTATTGGCATCTTTTATCTTCTAAAAATCGACCTTGGTGGTTAAAAGCACACCTAAAACTCGTTTTTGAGTTTTCTATTTATAAGGTTTGGAGTCGGTGTCGATACGGCGTATCCAAGGTGTTGGATACGGTGTATTGGGGGGTTTCTTGGAGTAGGGACCACGTTTGATATCTTCTAGAATATTTTATTCCCATATAGCTTGAATACGGCGTATTGATTGTCCGAACAGTAATCTTTAAAATATATTCATTTAAGCTCTAGAATGCGTGCCTTTTATTCAATCTTCACCAAGTACTCCATAATTACTGCAATTCTCAAATATGAACGATTAAGTAACAATTCTTTGCAATAATTATACAAAATGAGTTAATTATATGGGATAAATGATGCGATAAAATAGACATTATTTGATGTCGTTAGTATCCTTCAATCCTTTTTTATGAGGTGTAGTTTTATATATTTTTCGAGGTCATTTAACCCTTAAAATCATGCAAATATGCTTGTTTATTGCACTAAATCCTTTCTTTTAGTATGATAGGTACTTGGGAAGCATTTTGGTGGAATACACGCGACGTGGGCTCGATTTGGAGAAGAAATGAAGACAAAATAAAAATTTCAGCCTCACCACTGATGTGTGCTAAAACACACATCTTTTTTACCCCGTAAAACACTATTAATCGGACTAAAAATGCTAAAATATGCTTAATTATATTGAAAATATGGTTGTTTGGTATTTTAATGTCTTGCAGGTATTATGGATTGAAAACAAAGCAAAAACGGGTATTTTCGGGTTCGTCTCGATCAAGAGTGCTTATTATGCAAAATCAAGATGAAGTCGTGAAAATTCCCCGAGCATGCCATTGAAAAGAGCATGAGATTACGAGTCCAACGGTTCCCTCGGATTTTATTGGGCCAGCCCGCAACCTATTTTATAGGCTGGGCCAGCCCATTATTATCTAAGCCCAATTTTTATCTAAAGCCCAAGATCAAATTCTATTAAAATTAAGTTTTTAAGGGAGATGACGTCACTGTCATGTGCTGGGAAATTAAATCCCAAAGTCTCAAGTGCCAGCGCACTTATATTGGGTGAGCAAATGAAATTCGGACGTGTGGCAGGGCATTTGAATATTTCTCAAAATCATTTCACAAAGGATCAAGCGGATGTAAATTAATGCGTCCTATGTAAGCCATCTCAAAGGACACGTGTAAGCTTCTCACCGGCTAGATCAATTCTGAAAAACTGACGATTCGAGAAAGCACGATTGAGAGCTCATGATTGGTGGAATAATCACCTAATGATT
>BQNB010178132.1:0-12900 GCA_026074375.1 Tanacetum coccineum
CTTGAAGATGATCCAACTTCACCGGAAGTTGATGACTCTTACTATGACCCGGAGGGGGATATTCTTTTTCTGGAATCATTTCTCAATGATGATCCATCATTACCCCCTCCCACTCAAGGAAACTATTTTCCTAAAATTCGAAAAGAGCTTAAAGTTTGTGAAGCTAACACTGATAAATCTTCAATTGATAAACCTCCCAAAGTCGAACTCAAGGACTTACCTCCTCATCTCGAATACACATTTTTGGAAGGTAACGACAAGTTGCCCGTCATAATTGCTAAATATTTGAGTGTCGAGGAAAAAGCCGCTCTCATAAAGGTTTTAAAGTCACACAAGCGAGCCATCGCTTGAAAACTCTCCGACATCAATGGTATTAACTCGAAATTTTGTACCCATAAGATTCTTATGGAAGAGGACTACAAACCGGCGGTTCAACACCAAATACGAGTGAATCCAAAGATCCACGATGTCATCAAAAATGAGGTTGAAAAACTTCTTGACGCCGAATTAATTTACCCGATCTCGAATAGTCCTTAGGTATGCCCCGTACATTGCGTACAGAAAAAGGGTGGCTTTATCGTTGTTAAAAATGATAAAAACGAGTTAATTCCTACTCGATTGGTTATGGGTTGGCGTGTATGCATTGACTACCGAAAGTTAAATGAGGCCACCCGTAAAGACCACTTTCCACTACCGTTTATGGATCAAATGCTTGAGAGATTAGCGGGAAACGAGTACTATTGTTTTCTCGATGGTTTCTCGGGTTACTTTCAAATTCCCATTGACCCTCATGATCAAGAAAAGACAACATTTACGTGTCCTTACGGAATGTTCGCCTACCGCCGCATGCCTTTTGGCTTATGCAATGCACCGGGCATGTTCCAGAGGTGTATGATGGCTATCTTTCATGATATGATCAAAAAAACGATGGAAGTCTTCATGGACGACTTTTTGGTCTTTGGGAATTCATTCAAAAATTGCCTCTCTCTTGTTGACAAGATGCTTCAAAGGTGTGAAGACACAAGTCTTTGTTTAAACTGGGAAAAAAGTCATTTTATGGTAAAGGAAGGCATTGTCCTTGGCCATAAGATTTCCAAAAAAGGGATTGAGGTTGATAAAGCCAAAATCGATGTGATTGCTAAGTTACCTCATCCCACCACCGTAAAGGGTGTTCGGAGTTTTCTCGGTCATGCCGGTTTCTACCGACGGTTCATTAAGGATTTTTCCTAAATTTCCCGACCGATGACTCATCTCCTTGAGAAGAATACTTCGTTCATTTTCTCCGATGATTGTATTCAAGCTTTTCGAACATTAAAGAAAAAACTTACTAAAGCTCCAATTTTGATTGCTCCAGACTAGGACCTACCCTTTGAGCTTATGTGCGATGCAAGCGACTTTGCCATAGGTGCAGTCTTGGGGCAACATCATGAAAAACACTTTAGGCCTATACACTATGCTAGTAAAACAATAAACGAGGCAGAATCGCATTACACTACAACGGAGAAAGAAATGTTAGCCGTGGTGTATGCCTTTGAAAAATTCCGATCTTACCTCATCTTGAACAAAAGCGTAGTGTATACGGATCACTCTACCCTAAAATATCTCTTTGATAAAAAAGATTCCAAGGCGAGATTGCTCCGGTGGGTTTTCCTCCTTTAAGAGTTCGATTTCAACGTAATTGACACAAAAGGAGCTGAGAATCTTATGGCCAATCATCTTTCCCGATTAGAAAATCCGTATGAAAATATGCTCGACCCAAAAAGGTGAATAAAAAGTTTCCTCTCGAGACACTTAATATGGTGACTTCTCGGGGTAACTCAAGTACCCCGTGGTTTGCCGATTATGCAAATTACCACACGGGGAACTTCATTGTTAAAGGGATGTCGTCCCAGCAAAAAAACAAGTTTTTCAAGGATGTTAAACACTACTTTTAGGACGACCCCTATTTGTTCAAAATATGTGTGGATCAAATGATTCGGCGGTGTGTTGCTGGCCAAGAAGCTGTTGACATCCTCACAGCTTGCCAGAGTAGACCTACCGGGGGACATTACGGTGCCAACTACACCGCCAAAAAGGTTTTTTACTCAGGATTTTATTGGCCCACGATTTACAAAGATGCCCATGACTTGGTCACCCGATGTGACATTTGTTAGCGTCAAGGAAAAATTTCACAACGTGATGAAATGCCTCAAAATTCCATCCAAGTTTGTGAAATCTTTGACGTGTGGGGCATAGATTTTATGGGGCCATTCTCGTCTTCACGTGGGAACAAATATATACTCGTGGCAGTCGACTATTTGTCAAAATGGGTTGAAGCAAAAGCGCTCCCCACCAACGACGCCCGAGTTGTTTGCAAATTTCTTAAATCTCTCTTCGCCCGATTCGGTGCCCCTCGTACTATCATAAGTGATCGCGGGACCCATTTTTGCAATGACCAGTTTGCAAAGGTCATGCTTAAATACGAAGTTACTCACCGTCTCTCCACCGCGTATCACCCACAAATAAGTGGGCAAGTTGAGGTATCCAATCGTGGTTTGAAATGAATTCTTAAAAGGACCGTAGGCGAGAACCGTGCCTCTTGGTCGGACAAACTATATGATGCACTTTGGGCCTTCCGTACAGCTTACAAAACACCCATCGGGTGCACCCCATACAAGCTCGTATATGAAAAGGCATGTCATCTACCAATCGAGCTCGAGCACAAAGCCTACTAGGCCTTGAAGCATGCAAACTTTGACCTTGAGACCGCGGGTGATCATCGTAAGGTTCAACTCAACGGATTAAATGAACTTCGTGATCATGCCTATGAGAACTCTTTGATCTATAAAGAGAAAACAAAGAGGATTCATGACTCAAAGATCAAAAATCGCGTTTTCAACGGTGGTGATCAAGTCCTCCTCTTTAACTCTCGATTGAAGATGTTCTCAAGCAAATTAAAATCCCGTTGGTCCGGACCCTTCACCATTACCCAAGTCTTTCCATATGGCACCGTTGAGTTATCCCAAAACTCAGGGCCAAATTTCAAGGTGAACGGTCATCGAATTAATCACTACTTTGGAGGGGACGTACCAAAATTGGTTATCCCGGATCTCCAAACCTTTCCCAAGGACAAATAAATTCGGGGATTAGGTCAAGCTTAGTGACCCTAAACAAGTGCTTCGTGGGAGGCACCCCATGCTTATCCTTCTATTTTCTTTCTTATTTCTATTGTGATGTGAGGAGGCTTGTACTCTTCCAATTTCTTGTTGTTTGTGCTTGTGATTTTTTGTAGGATTGACCCAAAATTTTCTGAAGACTCTCGTGTTCGGTGTTTTGTCCCGGTCCACTCGAGCTTCCTAGCCTTTGCTTGCCATTAGTTTGGGGAAATCCAATATCCTAATCTTATCGACTAACGTTTATCTTTAAGCATACTTAATAAACGGCTTAGGATTTACGTAGAGACCCTTCTTAAAACATTGAGGACAATGTTTAATTCTAGTATGGGGGGGGGATCTATCGATTTGATTATGCCTGCAGCCGTTGTTCTCACGTACCCCGTTTTCCCACAAAAATTTTAAAAATATGAAAAAAAAATTTAAATTTTCAAAAATAAAATAAGTGTTTTGTCATAATTTTGACTTTCCTGCTGGGTAGAATAAGAATAAATTTTGACCCGATCGAGCGTGTTGAGCTCTAGCTTGTTCCTTAACTTTTAGGCTAAGCGTTCACGGATTTTCGCGAAGAATGAAAAATGATAGAGTTAAGTATGAGTGGGATGCTAAACAAGGATTATTTGAAAATCTTAAGAGTTCATGTATGTAATTTGTGACTTTTTCTCCCATAAGCTCCTAACCAGATTAATAATACGTGCTGTTTTTGGAGATTAAACTTAAATCAACAATTTTTATGTAGAGTATAGCAAAAATTTTAGTCTTAGTTCAAACTTATACTTGAATTTTTCAAAAAGAAGTCTTCTCTATATAAAGTTTACTCATAAAAAAAATGATGATAAAATGATAAAAAAATATAAATATATATAAACTGTGGGCTGATAAAAGTTTACTACCTTTTATCGGCTCACAACCGATGTGGTAGTCTTCTAAAGAAAGCCCATAGTAAGAATAAAAATCTGAGACTGATAAAAGTTTGCTGCATCTTGCCGGCTCACAACCGATGTTGCAGCCTTCTAAAAGGTCGGGGGTTATAATTGCATAAATGTTCAATATTTAAGTGTGAATTAATAAATAGATTTCTTTTTGTTAAATTTAAATATGCTATTGAACTTTGACTATTCTATTTTTAAGTCTTTAAGCTATGTAAATACAGGAAACCTGAGAGTTTTTAAAACCTAAGGTCCGTGAGTCCCGATACTAGTATCTGTGGGGTGTCAAAAGCCTGGTCACTTAGCCGCAAGGTTGGGATGTGCCGAGACGAAAGTCGCTACATGGGATGATCTCGCCTTCAAACTTATTATTTTCGGGTGGAACGTGAAGCATAGTATTTTGCAAAAGGGTTAATAGACAAAGAAGTTACTATACTTTCTCAAAAAGTTCTCCTAAGATGCTTAACTTTCATTTTGTTCACTTAGGTTACTGAACTTTTGATAAACATACACCCTTATAATTTTAATGTTAATCCGAGCAACCTGGACGTATATTTTTAGGTAAGTTAAGTAACATAAATATCATGTTTTTACAAGTTCGATGTTGTTTACGTATATTTTTGCAAAGTTGAGTAACCCCAAATGTCATGTTTCATAAGTTTAGTAACCTAAGTGAACAAAATGAAAATTTAGTAACTTAAGCGAACTTTTTGGGAAAGTATAGTAACTTCTTTGTATAATAACCCTTTGCAAAACGTTGATCCAAGGTTAAAATTCAAAATAGCACATTCACCTAAGATATAATAATTGTCGGGAGTGAAAAGTTCACAAGTTGCAAATATGAGTAGTGTTAGCATTTTAACTGATATTTAGCGGTGATTTCGTTTTAAGCTTGGTTTGGATAAGTGAAAAGTCAGGAACGATGAATTTATCCTTTTTGGGGCATTCTCAGATTGAAATACATCTTGTTTTATGATCCCTAACGGTTATAGAAATAACTAAAGTCGGAATATTCTAGGTAAAAAAAATCATAAAAATGGAAAAAAGTTTTTAAAAATGGGAAAATGGGGTGTTTTAAAGCTTGTGATTTCTTAATTCTCCTCACAAAAGTCTTTGCTACCTTTTCAAATATTTAGTTTGGGGAGGTTTTGAGGTATTTGGTTTTAGAGCATATAATATTGCATGAGGACATGACAATCACTTAGTTTGGGGAATTTTGATATGTGTGAAAACACATATCTATTTTATATCAAAATTGGCCTTTAAACGATCAAAATGTGCATAAATATGCTTGTACATGTGTGTTTTATTATTTGTGAATGTGTATGTACGGATAGTGCAAATATCACAAGAAAATGTTCAAAACCAGACAAACACGGACACGGGAACGGATAGAGTGCACAAGAGCCGGAAGTTTCTAGCAAAAGGTCATCAAAAGTCAACCCTTGGTCAACCATTGGTCAACTCACAAAAGACAAAATTCTCAAAATACCCAATTAGCCCTCATTGTTAAACAAAATTCATAAATGGTCCTTGAATGACTAACACCGTTAGTCCTTTTTATATAAAAGGATAACGGTTGTTATCTTCTTAAGTATAACTCGAGCCCAAAAGATATACATTGGACCAATCCATTTTATCCCGGGCCAAATCCACTCAGTCAACAAAGAAACTTATAAAAAAAGAAAAGAACAAGGGCACGGGAAATACAGTTTATGTTCATTGTCGTTATCTCCATACTTTTTACCCTATCAAAACAATGGGTAAAATGCAATCGACTTGTGGAACGAAGATTCACGTACTAAGTAATGAGTCGCATCAAAAATCGGATTGTCATCAAGCTCTTATCTTTGGCTAAAAATTGTAAGGGTCTGAATGTCAAGGGATCCAATGAAACACACTCAAAAAAAATGGAATTTATACTAAAACAAGCCAAAAGAAGAAACACCTAAGGCCTTCTAAACACAATAGATGCCTCCGAAGGCTATTCTGTGTGCTTACTAATGATCCAATCGAAGTGAAGATTCGAAGCAGCACAATATGATTGCAAGGAATGAAGGGTGATGATCAAGACCAAGGGGAACGCGTTCACAAGGCCTAGAAGCATCCATTCTCTCCTATAAATACAAGACCTCCTTCACTCACAAGGGGAGTATCTAGTGTAGCTTAGTGTAGATGTATTTTAGTAATTTTTAGCTTAAATGCCATTTTAATTCTTGTAATTTCCTTTTAAAAAGCATCGTAATTCATATTTCAGTAATAAAATTATAGTTCACTTCTAAACTTGTGATTTGATTTGCTTTTGCTTAATATACAAAATTGTTTAAATAACTCTCTCAACTGCTTCAATAAGCTCTTTAATAAACTGTCATAAGCTAGACTACTACTTCATTTTAGGCTTTAGCTAATTGTGCTATTATATCTAAAATCTCCAATCAAATTACCTCAACTGATTTTGGAAGGGAAACCAGTCATGGAAGGGTTTCCAAGATAATACTAGCTTATCTAAGATAAGCTAGAGCTTGTTGATGGCTCATTTAAGCATTTGATTAAGCCTTGTTTAGAGATAAAGCGCTATTGTAAGTTCCGCTTTTAATTTTTCATAGCTTAAACATTGCATTCTAGATTAATCTGCTTATTAATTGCTTATATTTGCTTATTGCTGTTTCAATTAGCTTATCTCTGCTTATATTTGTTGTTTAATGCTTAATATGTTCATAAGTTAGCTTAGATCTTAGTTTACTTGTTATGTAATAAAAACTATAAAAAAAACCAAAAATAGTAGCATAAGTGTCTTAGCTTATTATTCTAGCTTATTTGATTGCTTATATTTGTTCATTAAGTTTGTTATAAGCTGTTTAACATCTGGTCTTTGAAGAGTTTTAGCTTAAATAGCTTTTATCAAGTTAAAAGTACTAAAACTGTTTTTAAAGGGGTGTTTGGTTTAACCTGTTTAATGGGTGAAAATGGGTCAAAACTTACTTTATGCTTTTGAGTAAGTTTAGATTAGTTAAAAGTAGTCATAAAAGTCATTTTATTTAAGTTTTTAAGTGTTAAATCTCAAAATCAAGATTTTAAGAATTCATTGTTTGAATCTGTTAAGTGGTAGCTTATTTTGAGTTCATAAATGTGTTAAAAAGGATAGAATCAAAGCTCAAAAAACCTGCAAGTTTGTTTTGAGTTTTTGCCTACAATTGGTAATAAAAGTGTCTTAGTGTTGACAAATTGAGAAAATGCTTTTTCATATTGCTCATTGTGGCTTATTCTATGTTTCATAAATGCTTTTTTTGTTTGTTGTTTGTTTCCTATGTATTCAATATCAATCTGTTTGAAGGTTTCCAAGTTATAAAGTTCTGAATTGTTTGCTTATTTTTAAGCTTCAAAAAGTAGTGTTTTGGTTTAAACATTTGAAAAATGTTTCTAAGTGTTGAGAATATGAACTACATTTTTTTCTTTAATTTTTTAAGGGCCTTATTTGTGTTTCAAACTCCTTTTTGATTAATGATTATTGTAGTTTATTGTTAGAGCTTTTTAGTGGTATAAACTCTTTAAGGCCATTAGGTTCCATCTTTATGCTTATTTTAAGCTCAAAAGTACCCCTTGGCTTTATTTACTGCTTGTTCTTTTGTTTTGTGCCTTTGGGGTATTGTGCTTATTTGCTTATTTTCCTAGCTTATTTAGGGTTAGAATAGCTTATTAGGTTAGTCTAAGTCAATATTAGCTTATTTCCTTTAGAGTAGAGCTTATTTGAGTTTATTTGCCATTTAGCTTAAAAATTCTAAGTGTTTTAGCCTTTTAAGTATCCTGCCTTATTTAGCTTAATATAGTTGCTTATTTTTGTTCATTTATGCTTATTAGGGATAGTTAGGTATCTGTTATAGCTTATTTGTCATTTAGGATTGCTTATTTGTGCTCAAAGATCAAAACAGTTTGCCATTTAAGCTTGTTAGTTAAGTAAAGCCCACTGTCAACCTTTTTAGCTTATTCTAGAGCTTATTTGTGGTTTATAAAAATAGTTGTTTTGCAAAAGTTGCTTATTTTTAAGTGTTTTCAAAAGTTGTAAAAAAATGGCAAAAATAAAAACACTTGGGATAGTGGGAAACCCCGGGTGAGCAAGACTCGAACCCGGGACCTCTACCACCATCAACCAAGTGTTTTAACCCAACACACTCAACCATTGTGCTACATTATCTCATCCGTCATTCCTTGCACTTATTATTCTTTTATTACCTTTCTAGCCCATTAAGCTTATAAGCCTGTTTTGGCTTATTTCACAGCTTATTCGATAAGCTGTTTTCACGAGCTTATTTTTCTTAGATCCTACACTATTCAAGCTACTTTTCATAATTTTTTCAGAATTTTTATAAAACTTTTAGTATTTTTTATATTTAATTTTCCTTATAATTGTTTTTAATTCATAAAAAATTATAAAAAAGTCAAAAAAATATAATTCTTTTTTAGAAAATTTTCTTTTAACATTTAGAACCTAGGAAAAATAGGTTTGCTTTCGTAGGGTTAAAATTGCAAAATTTCGATTTTTAAAGAACGGGATTGACTCCCGTTCATATTTTTAGTGATTTTTAGCTTAAAACTATTTCGTTTTTGGTCTAGTTTTCTTTGCCTAGCTTTTTAGTCAATTAAATCTTATAAAAACCAAAAAGATCATTGTAGGACTTAATTTTAATAATCTAGGGTTCTTAGATCCCGTTTAGGATTCCCGATTTGCGTTTTTAGTTAAAATTTGCCTCTCCTTAAGTGTTTTTTAGTTTTTGCCTTATTTTTCTCGTAGTTTTAGAAAACCAATATCAATCTTAACCCATTCAAGCATCGATTCTCAAAGCGACTCTAAACTTTCAATTGCATTCCTTGTTGGGGATAACGACCCGGGAATCATACTCCCGGATTACTATAATTATGATTTTTTGATTCCTACCCTTTTATTTTTATATATTATATAAGTATTTTATATTTATATATTATATATTATTAAAGGTATAATCAGAATCGATCATGCATGTATTAGTTGGATGTGCTATTGTATGAGTTTCTTGTTGGTTGAATGAAACTCTTCTTTTGTTAATTTAAATACAATGTGTTAACTTGAAAGATATTTGTCTTGCACTTGTACTTCTAACCTTGTTTTGTAGCAAAATAATTTTCGTAAGATCGATCCCTTGGTGCCCCGAACAAGGGGAAGCATACATCAAGGGGGAGTCTTGATATCGTCGATTTCTTTCTTCCTTCAACAACTCGACGATCATTCTTTTTGAATTCGACAAAAAAGGGGGAGAAATGGAACATAACTCATTTAATAAGTTGACATCTTAAATTTTATTTAAAATGACTTTATATTTTGTCATCATCAAAAAGGGGGAGATTGTTAATACAAATAATGTCTAAAAACGTTATTTATATTTTTTGACCTCTCAACCTTTTAATAATAACAAAATGTAAAAACATTTACAATAAAAATAAACGTTTACAAATTATTAAACGTAAAATTCTATTTCTAAGATTAGTGATCACTTAAGGTATAGATAAACAAAATAATTAAGCATGATTAGTGATCAAGAAAATATTTTTCTCTTAATCCTCACTTTTAATTCTAGAAAAGTATTTTCTCAAAAATACATTTACAAAATATTTTCTATTTAAAAGAAAAGTTTTATTAAAAAATTAAAATTTAAAATTCAAAATTTCCCCCCAATACGGAAGCTTCTACACCAGATACAACCTTCCCCACAAAAAGACAAAAAGGGAGCGGAGTCTAGGTGGCGGCCCCCTTATAGGCCTGGCGGCCCCCTTATATATAAAGGACCACCGGGACCGCCCCCAAATGCCGTTGGGATTCCCTGTCTATAAATACTGCTCCATTCCCAGCAGAAAAACATTCCTCTTTGCACAAAATTTTTTAGTCTTTTCATTCTCTCTCTAAACCTTCTTTCTCTCACTAAAACTCTTGATCACTAACATACTTAGATCTTATTTCAAGTGATTTAATCTCTTCTTCTCATCTCTTCCCTCTCATTCAAGTGCAAGAGAAGAACACTCGTATTCATCAAGAAACGAAGTGTTAATTAGTGATCTCTCTTCTTTTGTTATAAGTACCAAATCTCTATTGTATTTATCTTGTGTATTTGTGTGATTCGGATATTGTGTAGATCCGATAGTGTAGATCTTGTGAGTGTGTATATCTTGTGAAGTGGTAGATTGGTTCTAGCTAAGATTAGGACTCGACATTTAGCTTAGTGTCGGAAAATAACGTAAGCGACGTGTAAACGGTTTTCTCCGCCTAAAGGGAGCTTGTTGACATAGTGAAATCTTGAGTCAGATACTCGGGGAGTGGAGTAGGGTGAAGAGGTGCTTCGTAGCCGAACTACTATAAAATCTTGGTGTCTTGGTTTGGTTGTTTCTTTCCTTATCTTTTTACATTATTATTGTTGTTATCTAGTTTTAGTTAGGTAGTTATTGCTTGCTCATATTGTGATTTGATTGTACATATAACTCAGATCTATATATTTTTGAAATTAAACTTTTAAAACGTAAAACAAACGTGTAAACCAAGTCAAAGCTTTGTTCACCAATGAACTAGCCGCATACCTCACCTTTTGATTCTCCGCACAACCACTATTATCAATAACATTTTCCATCTTCTCGATCCAACGAGTAAGCACTATCGTACCTCCTTTCCCATCATACTCCTTGGGATTACAAGATTAGAATGCCTAGAAAGTGCATTCGTTGTTCCCACCATTTCCATTTCCACCACCACCATTTCCTCTATTACCGTTATTTGCATTGTTCACGTTGTTAGTCACTTGAGTGACAATCTAAGGAAGAATGGTTTGCAATTGCTGCGCGATAATAGCAGCAATGTCAGGGTTCTCGTTGTTGCTGTTATCGTTGTTGCCGCATCGACATGATGGAGCCATTGTCTATAAGATATAAAATTTATATACATTAGACGATATAATAGGGATCATGATCTTATCATACTTCTTAATAACCACATACATACATGCAACGCATCAACAATAATCCATGTAATCATACTTGCAAGTCCACCTATGTTGTGGCGCATGTATAATTATGTTGGCCACCATAATTATAGATGCCCCCTTTCACAGTTGTGCTCCCTCATATGAAGACACTTCATAAAATAAACACACCATATAGCACCTTAAAAAAAATGAAACCAACAATTAACACAAGGAATAATTCTAATAATCACTTTTATTATTAATACTCAGAATCCAAACATCGAAAATAAAATTCCTAACATGACTCCAAATGTCGAAAGAAAGAAAAACAAGCTAAAACATATCAATTACTTAGAACAATATGGGCAGTTACGAGACGCGCGGTCATGATCAGCTTTAGTTGTCTTCTTCCACACAGGTTTACTACTTGCGGTGGACTCAAGGTCCGAGTCCATTTCATTCCTCTTAACTTCTTCCTCATCTTCTATCAACCATCCATTTATGTTACCCTTTGGCTGAGGTAGTCGATGTGGTGCAAACTCATTTATGGGATTTCCTTGTTAAAGTTGTGGGTGATCTACAAATCCATACAGGTCATGTCTTCTAGGTTGTTCCACTGGCTCTTCTTCAGACGTTTCATAACCTTGAAATTTTCTAGGAACTCTGGTGATAGTGCCATCCTTGGCAATTATCTTTGTTTCACGGACACATGGCAATAGGAATTCGGATATTGCGGTTACACCTCTTGCTATTCTTAATCCTTTTACACCGAGTTGCGAAAGCAACTGAATCATGGTACTTTCTACGAATAGGGGGAGACATACTATAATAGACCACAAAACATAGACTATATCAGGATACGGATCTCAAAATAACAAAGAAAAACTCAACTTATATATATAGTATATATAGTATAATGTACTTTATGAAACTTAGGGAAAATAAGCATAATAGGTATATACTTACACATAAGCCCTAAATGCATCTATATGAGGGACCCTTAAGCTATAGTCTAGGCTCAACCACCTAGTTCTCTATAACCATAGGCTCTGATACCAATCTGTCACACCCCGCCAAGGCGGAAACACGAGGCGTAACGTCATGGATATCATCACAACACAATGGTGTCAACAATAGAGAAACACTAAATGCACAACTAAGTAATAAAGACACAATGTGTCATGACATGTAACACCCCCATTTTTACATATAGCAGCGGAAGCTAATCTGGGGTATTACTTCTTGGATACAACAATCATAATCATAGAAAACGACTTAAAAGAGACATTTTTGGAAAATTTAGTTATCATTCATTATAACCAGAGTTTTTACAAAATGAAGGTCCCAAAATCTAAAACATCAAGTTTGAATGATAACAGTTCAGCTATCTTCAAGTCCAAGCCACTCATAATATCAACATATTAACATCCAAAGTCAATTTAACGACTTGGAGTCAAATTTAACGACTTGTAGGATTTATGACACTAACACATTATCATCCAAAGTCAATTTAACGACTTGAAGAGCTCATAATATCAACATATTAACATCCAAAGTCAATTTAACGACTTGAAGTCAAATTTAACGACTTGTAGGATTTATGACACTAACACATTATCATCCAAAGTCAATTTAATGACTTGAAGTCAAATTTAACGACTTGTAGGATAGATAACTTAGACAGCAATTGTAATGATATGTCAGGATAGCATGTAATTTGGAAAAACACTTGTATTCGTAATTTATAGCATGTATCCCCTTTGCGGGTTTATGAAAAGATTGAAATGCGAGGCTATGAACTCACTAAGTCTTTGAAAAGTAATTACATTGTTATAAGAT
>BQNB010178133.1:0-12900 GCA_026074375.1 Tanacetum coccineum
CTTAAGATCATCAATCAATCATAATCTCTTTCCGCCATCTTGTAATCTTTGCCTTCTTGTAAGCTTGTGACTTTCAGACCGACATGCTCATAACTTTCTTTGTCTTGAAAGCTTGTAAATTCATCTTTCTTGAAATTCTTTAACTTTAATACTTCATCATTTCAAGGAATACGTGCGGTATCAGAGTAGCGAAAGTCTTTTAAAACATGTACTTGAGCTTTCATGATGTCTTTACATATGTCGGTCGGGTATGAGCATGTGGCATTGACTTCAACTTATCAGGACTGATGCTTCACCACCATAGTATTGATATGCAAATAAAAAGTTAGCAATAAAGCTTGTGGACGAATATGGCTTTGTCATTTGATCGTGTTTGGTTAGATCAACCTTCGGTGTTGTGAGTACCGACCTGTGATTAGGTAGATTTATCTTTAAAGATGTATCTCCTTGATAGGATTTCAAGCTTTTAGTATTGAATTCTCTAATATGTGAGTATCAGATTCATCATACTTAGCTTGTTCTCAAACTGGAATGTCTCAAAGCAGACAGCACCGTAAGAGTGAATCGGTAAGTTACTATCTTCCCGATTGAGTCGTCAATTCGTGTTTAGCTTTCCTATGTCCAAATACCCTTGTGAGACTTCCCATGGACATAAAATTGAAAATTGATTTAGGAAAATTAGTTGGTGTGTTAAGATGCAAGCGGTTTTATAGCACACCAACAGTTTTATCCTTTTCAAAATTCATTCGTCAATTCATAAGCTGGACCGAATCGATATCTAATGTCACAAGTTTGATCCATGTAGGATCTCAAAAGTCACCTACCGCAGAGCTTGTTTCATGTTGGCTCTGGAAGGATTTCCATCGTCACTGTGAATACTCTAGTATCACTCTAATGTTCTGGCAATATCATAAGGATAATGCATAGGACTCTTAACATATTTCTTCTTTTCACAGTTTGTGATTTAACAAGTATATTTTGAATTAGTGTCCTAATGAGATTTATGGATTATCTCTTTTATGGCTCTAAACTCGATAGTGCACTTTAGTTTTAGTAATCGAAGGCTGGAGCAGACTGCCACCTTTTTAATACCAACTAGCTCAGAGTAAGAGAGTTGATAGAAATGTGTTTAATCTCTGTGAGAAATGAAACAAGAGTCTTTTAAGAGACCTTAAGTGGCTAGGGGGGGTTGTGCATTGCATCATTGGGTCCATGATAACTATCTTCAATACCAGATAATAGCTTAGTGTTTCTGATAGCATATGCATTGACTCGGTTTCTGCCTAAGTGTAAGGAGGGCTTCTTTCTACCCTTTATCTTTACTTTTCTTTTTCATTCTTTAACCCCTTCAATGCTTACCAAGACTTCATCACTAACACCTTGTTGGGTTTGTTCTAGTGCTAGCTCTGTCTTAGTCCGCATTATTCCCTTTTTCTCACTTTTACTTCTTTTGTATCATACCTAAGGACTTCTATTCTATCTAATGGAATGTCCCTGGGTAGATCCCTCTGGTTCTGGCTGGATCATAGGAACGGATACCTAATCTTAACCACCTTATAACTCCAATTAATTACAAACATGGTCGGTCTTTTGGTATTGTTATCAGCCTTAAAACCATTTGAAAAACTCAATCAAGGTACTTGTGACATAAGTAAAAACATTTGTACCTCGTTTGTTTTTACTTTTCAGAAATGCTCCCCCTTAACACGTGTATCGATATTCAAAAATGTTTAGCACATGAAGGGTAAAGCTCGCACTTGAGCCCTTAAGATCACATCTTTAGTCATATATATTAATCATATTTTCTCCCCTTATCAAAAATGACAAATCTTTTGATATTTTGGATATCAATTGATTCAAATATGTTTGAAAAACTATTTGGGGAGAGAAATGTTCCTATTATGAACAAGCCTTATTAGGAACATTTTAATGCTCCCCCTTAATTTATGAGGGTATTATATATATAGTGTTGAGTACGTTAATTTGAACAAATTTAAATTTATTGAAAAAATCTAGAAAATTCGTACTCAAACACTATGTATACTTGCCTATTATTATAAGTCTATCCTACATATTCACATTATTCACAATATAAGATTTGAGATTGGACATGACGATCATTCTATACGTGTCATCAGTCTATAGTCCATCTCGAGTTCCCAAGCACCAACCAATCTTTCCAGATTTCTAATGATCCGCCTTTCATGCATCTGCTTATCAATCAACTCCACCATAAGACCTGACCTTTTTTTATCCACATCTGTCCATTTTCTCCTTGGCATGTCATTATTGAATCTTAGTCGAAAATCAAGCAACTTGTAATGAAGTTCGTCATGAACAGTCTTGAGTGTCCTGTCCGATAACTTGTACAGCTCATCATCCTACATTACTCTTTTTTGTTTGTTCAAGTCTTTATAGATTATCCCTGGTGGTTTTTATGATGGATTATAGAGTTCTTTGAATTTGATTCCAGGAAAGGTCTTTTGAAGTTTGGTGATATTAAGTTTCTTTTGGTAACTCTCTACACCAAGCTGAAGATCCTCGACTTGACCTTTAATGATATGACTTCTTGTGAACATGCGAAGGGCCACAATCAAGTCAATAATGTCATTGCCATTGAGTTGGAATAACTTGTGTTGAACCGCAAGAAGAAGCATGTCTTTAATGTCGTTCAGGTGTAGATCAACGAAGTCACCTTCTTTGAACTTGTATAGCTGATGATGAGCTCTTCTCACCACTATCTCTTCCAAGTGACCATAACCATGTAGTTTCTTAACACTGACGCTTTTCACACTGAGAATCTTCTGAGTAGAGTAGACATTATGCTTGGTAAACTTGTTTATCTGAGATCTATACCATAGGTTACGCCTTTCACCCTAGTGCTTGATCCCCTTTTTAGCATCTTTGTCATACCCTACTTTAGTAGTACTCCAAATCGTAGGGACCATGTCTTCAATACCCACAATCTTATACCGAGCTGCTTTGGTCTTCGTGATAGATGTATTGTACTTCTTTTTAAGATCTGATGATTTCAGAAATTCTAAATCGTTGTTGAAGAAGTATTCAGCAGCAACGGTTAGACGGCCTGGACGACCTTTCAAGGGAAGAGGCTTGGTCAAGTTAAAGGGGCAACAATCTCCTTCTAGATTGTTCCAATAAAGTTTGTCTGTCAGTGCTTTGAAGCACTCTTCCATATTGTACTCAAGTTCAATGCTGCTTGTGCATGTACCTTTCAACAGTTCGTAGACTGGTCCTACTAAGTGTGCCTAAGTAAGATTGTCCATCTTGAGTCGATTCATGGCATACTTGGAGAAATAAATTGGAGTGGCCATTAGTTCATCGAATGTTAGAGGATCCTTTACAGCAGATATCATTTTGTTAAACTAAAGCTATTCAGGTTGATCAACTACAACTTGACGCTTGTTCCATTCAGGATCAGAAGTAGGAGATCTAGGAGGTTGTTTGAACCAAGTATCTCTAGAAGGTTTGTTGGTCTTTGGTGCTACATAATCATGAGGACGATCAGCATCATTAACCACATCTTCATTTGCAGTGGTCTCCAGGTCAACCATTACCACCTCAGCTATTGGTTCTTCAATCGGTTCTTGTGTAGTTGCAGACTTATCGGTTTTAGAACTTTTAGACGGAGCTTTACCTCTAGAGGTTTCCTTGGTGGTAGATGGTTTCATATAAGACTTTGATTCTTTGGTTCTTCTCCTCTTTGTCTTCTTACGTTGGTTTGGTCCAACAAAAGGGTCTTGATCATCATCCTCATCATCCTGAGGCTGTCTTTTGTGTTTCTTGACGGTATCGGCAAATCCCTTATCCATAGCATTTTCATCCTCTATCAAAGCTTCCATGAGAGCATGGTATAATGCATGATTGGCAGGAAAAGAGCGCTTTTCATTCATGGTCTGGAAAAGAGCGCTTTGGTCCAACAGAAGGGTCTTGATCATCATCCTCATCATCCTAAGTCGTGTTTTCATTCATGGTCTGGAAAAGAGCGCTTTTCTAATCATACTCTTTAAGTGTCGCCTTGTCAGTAGACTTAATTATATACTTTGGCATCTTTTTCTTCTTAGCTTGTTCCTTCTTAATCTTGCTAATCTCTAAAGCACTCTTCTCAGATTCTTATTCAAGATCAATTTGTGTTGTCTGAATCTTGGTTGACTTGGGAGCTGGCTTTACAGTGTATTTCTGAATAAGGTCTACGTGTGTCTCTGTAGTTTTTATTGAAGAGCATCACCAATTTTGGATCCAGGATAATTATCAACAACTGTTGGAACTTGTGATTTGAGAGAAGCAAGAGCTTCAGCAGAGTAATCAATTTTCTTTAGCTCAAACACATCCTTTTCTAATTTTGCAACTCTTAGCTGTGTCACACCCCCAAACAGGACCTGGACGGAATGCGTGTCCGGGGGCGTGACGTCATAATATTCATCACACAAAGTACAAAGAACGACCACTAATGGACGTTTTGAAAATCATAACTCGTTGTATTTATTAAAAATGGATAAGTCTTATAAGATTTGAAATGAAATTTAAAACGTTGCAGAAGCATAATCAAGTTTTCAAAAGACAACGAGTATGAATGATAATAAAGTCTTGAAAGGTAATATCACATTGTACGTAGACTCCACATAGCACATCAGAGAAGTCCAAAGCTAAACACCTGAGAAAAACATGCTTAAAACGTCAACAAAATTGTTGAGTTAATTCATAGGTTTAATTCAAACGTAATGTTAGGAATAATTGTAATACTTAGTTTCTACTAGTAGGTATGTAGTTCCTACTGGTAGAGTAGTATATATCCTACTGGCATGTATGTAGTTCCTGCTGGTAAGGTTATTATCATAGTTAGTCCTGGTAGGCTAAGTCTAGTTCCTACTGGTCGAGTACTTAGTCCTGGTAGAGTCAAATAGTTATTCCAGGATAAGGTTTTAGTTAGTTAGAGATGAGGATATGCATGAGCTAAATTAGGAAGAGTCATGCATATTATTCTCACGTGATTTTAGGAGATGCCGATTAGGGTTTCACTACTATAAAAAGAACCCACGGCTTAGAAAAAGGAACAGATCCAGAAAACATAATTTCTCCTTGTTCGTTAATAGAAATCCATAGAAGGATCTTTTAGTTTTTATCAGTCCTGTTCTTCTTATTAGTTGTGTCTATATTCCGCGTAGACATTAGCTTTTCTAAGCAAGAGTCTCTCTTGTGTTTAGCTTGTGATTACATAGGCTATTCACCATCCTTAACAGGCAGTAAAGATCTATCTAGAGTGGGATCCAACAAGTGGTATCAGAGCTTGTTGAGAGTCTCTCATAAGAAGAATATTCCTAGATCTAAGATCCTTATAAACCTCACAACCAAACACCTCTCTACACCTTTAAAATGGCAGGATCTGACAATGAAAGCGATGATGCTAGTGTTCATAGTGAAGCCACCATTGCTCAACAACAACAAAACATTCAACCTCAAATCATTACCACTGTCTCAAACAACAATGCAAAGTTTCCTTATTTGAAGAAGGATGAGTATGAGGTCTGGGCTATGAAGATGGAATACTGGATCACAAACAATGATATGAATATCTGGAAGGTGATTCAAAATGGCAACAGCTTGAAAAGGACTGGAAGAGATCGTGATGGAAGGGTCATTATTCTTCCCCCAACGACTGCAGATGAACACATTGCTGTTCAGAGGGAATCAAAGGCAAGAACTACCTTGCTTCAGTCTATTCCTGATGATCATGTGGCTGATTTCCATTATATGGATGATGCAAGGGATATATGGAATGCAGTCAAAGCTAGGTTTGGTGGAAATGCCGAATCCAAGAAGATGAGAAAGTCTATGCTGAAGCAAGAATTTTCAGAGTTCAGAATTAGTGAAGCAGAGGGATTGCACAAAGGGTATGACAGGATGCAGAAGATTCTAAGTCAGCTTAACCAACTCAAGGCCAAGCCAGAGGATGAAGATATTAATCTCAAGTTTCTAAGAGCTTTGCCTTCATCATGGTCTCAGGTAGCTTTAACCTTGAAAACCAAAGGTGGACTTGAACTTCTTTCTTTTGATGATTTGTACTACAAGTTAAAGACTCTTGAGGTAGATATCAAAGGATACTCTACTTTTTCCTCAAGCCAATCTGCAGGTCCAAGCCATTCTGCATTTGTTAGTACCACCAGTGCTAGCAAAAAGATGTCATATGCAGATAGTCCAAGCTATTCTTCATCTACCTACACTGCTCCATCAAACTCTAAGACTGGGTCTCACAGATCTGGTAATGTAATTGAAGATGTTCTTCAATCTTTTGTTGCTGATACTGAGCCAGAACAACAACTGGCTTATGAAGATTTTGAACAGATAGAAAAAATGGATCTGGAGGAGATGGACTTGAAATGGCAAATGGCTATGCTTTCTGTTAGAGTACACAAGTTTGAGCAGAAAGCTGGAAGGAAGATTGATTTTGATAAGAAGGAATCTGCTAGGTTCAACAAGAAGAAGGTCAGATGTTACAAGTGTCTTCAAAGAGGCCACTTTGCCAGAGAATGCAGGGCAAAGGGAGGAAATGACAAGCAGAGATATTCCTCATTCAAGATTCAGGAGATTGGAAAGAAGGAAGAAGATTCCAAAGCCTTGATCACTGTTGATACATTGGTTGATTGGACAGAGCATGATGGTCAGAGTGATGGAGTTATTGCTCCTAAAGAGTTTGGTATGATTGCTGGTTGTGATACTGAGGATGCAATTGAAGAAGGTGCTGCCAAGATATACAACTTGATCACTGGAGCTGATACAAAGGAAGCCAGTACTGCAGGTGATGCTGGAGAATTTGCTCTCATGGGTGTCACTTCTGAGGTATATAACTGCCCTTTTGGTTTTGACAATAAGTATAATGAACTTCAAAAGCAGTATAATGAATTTAAAGCACAAAATAATGAATATTTTATACTATATAGGGGAAAATGAGTTAGGATGGGATGACTCTTCATTTAGTGTATTTACCACTAACTCTGAAGAAGTGGAAGGTAGACCTCATTTCAATAGGTTTGCCAAAACTGATAGTATGAAAGCTGTGCCTCCACCTCTCTCTAGAGACTACACTCCTCTATCAGATCACACTGACTTAGATGAATCACAAATGTCTTATGGTACAAAGTCCTTAACCTCTGGTGACTCTAATTCTGTATCTAATGACTTTGTCTCTTGTGATAATAGTGACAAGTCTATAGAGGTCAACTCAAATGACTTTGCCTCCAAATCTTTAGAGCCCAAGTCAAATGATTCTATCTCCTGTACATCCACTTCCAGTGTATCCACATCTGAGAGTAAAGCTAAGATTGAGTCCAATGTTGGGATACCTATCCAAGAACCCATTATTGTTTAGGATTTACCTAGTGTCTCTTGTAATAGTTCTGATAAGAATGAAAACTCTTCTAGGACTTCTTGTAATAAGAATGGTTATTTTAATAAAAAGGCAGGTCATTTTAGGAAAAATGCTTCATCTGTTTCTAAGTTATGTTTTGTCTGTGGTAGTAGTACTCATCTTATTAAGGATTGTGATTTTTATGAGAAACAAATGGCTATTAAGCCTGTTGGTAATGGGGTGGGACGTGTACATAGTAGGACTAATGTTAATAATCAAAATTAGTTTGTCCCACAAGCTGTTCTTCTTCGAACTGGCAAAGTAGACATTACTCCTGCTAGACCACAATCAGTTCCTACTGGTAGGCAAAATAGACCTATTCCAGTTCCTACTGGTAGAGGAGATTCTCCATCAGTAACTTCTGGTTGGTTAGAAGAAATTCTTCTTCAGTTACTTCTGGTTGGTGGCAAAGTACTACTAGACCTATGGCCCATTTGCCTACACCTACGAGTTCTTATTTTCAGACCTCCACCATTTGGACCTTATGTTTATTACAATCAAATGCATTATGATAGGGATGGATGGGTAACTGTTGTTAAGCCCTCGGCAGGTTGTTCTTGGAAGTCACATAGAAATAAAGTATACAGGGTGCCCAAGAACAATGGTAGATCTCACATATCTACATGGCCTAAATTTTCAGATATACAAGGCAGACCCAAGTCAGGAATGGCTTAGGTCCCCCTTAGAAACTAATTGTTCTTTTGTAAAATTTTGTACAGGTCAATCTCCATACAGATGTGGAGATGAAGGGATAAAAAAATATATAGATGTGGGTTGTTCTGCGTTGATTGCAACAAGGAAAGATTGGATGACTTTCAACCTTTTAAAGGTGGCAAAGTGACTTTTGGAGGTGGTGAAGGGCGAATAACTGGAAAAGGGACAATCAGGACTCCTAAGTTGGATTTTGAAAATGTATACTATGTGAATGGAGGGGGGGGGATGAACTTCAACAATTCAATTGTTCTCAGTTCTCTAAATTTTTGTGACAAGAAAGAAATAGAGTTCTCGTTCACAAACACTGATTGTCTTGTCCTCTCAACGATTTCAAACTCCAGATGAAAGCATGTTTTACTCAGATTTCCAAGGAAGTCACAATATGTAAACTTTACTTAAATAAACTTCTCCACAAAGAAAATTTGGCTTGTTTGTTGGAAGCTTCTTCTTTGAATCTTTAAATCCTTAACAACCCAAATTTGATAAATTTGTATTTTTTCCCCTGGTTTGTGGGGGGCCCCCCACCCCCCCCCCCCCCCCGCATAAAAGGATGGACGTCATGGTGAACTATAAAAAATATGAATAAGTTGGTAAAGATACCTTGTCCCAGAGGTCTCCCCAAAGGCTTTTTAAAAATGACAAACTTGTGTTGCATGTTGTCAAAGCGAAAGCAACACAAAGCCACCTATAAGGCCATTACTGTTGTAAGCTCCATTTCTGATCCTTTGCAATTGCTTCATATGGACCTCTTTGGTCCTACATCCATTCGAAGCATAGACCACAAATATTACTGCCTTGTGATCACTGATGACTATAGCAGGTTTTGTTGGGTTTTCTTTCTAGAGACTAAGGATGAGACATATCCAATCCTTAAGGACTTTATTTCCCTTGTAGAAAACCAGCTGAATAAAAAGGTAAAAGCTATTAGATGTGATAATGGTATAGAGTTTAAGAATGCAAATTTGATTGAACTCTGTGGGGAAAAGGGATAAAGAGGGATTACAGTAATGCTAGAACCCCTCAGCAAAATGGAGTTGCTGAGAGGAAAAATAGAACCCTCATAGAGGCAGCTAGAACTATGTTAGCTGACTCTAAGTTACCTACTATGTTTTGACTGGAAGCAGTAAGTACTGCTTTGTTATGTCCTATAGAGTCTTTGATAAACAACCCCTTACAATAAGACAACTTATGCTTTGTTGACTGGGAAAGACTCCTTCATCACGTCATTTTAAACCCTTTGGGTGCTGTGACCTTTTGTTTACCAGTGACATTTAGGTAAATTTGATGGTAGGCTGATGAAGGTTTCTTGTTGGATACTCTGCCAAGTATTGAGCTTACAGGTATATAACATGGCTAACAATGAGGGTTGAAGAAACAATGAATCTTTTTGTTTTTTTTGAGTTTCTGGAGGAAAAGGCTAGTATCCAGGAATTGGTATGTGTGGTTTTGATCTGGCAATTTAAATGATTCCTTAGGCTATAATCGTGTTAAAGCTAATCAGTCTGCAGTTTACAAAGTTGTTTATTCCTATCCCTGCAGGTTTCCTGGATGACGGATTCAGATTCTGTCAGTGATGAACATGTTATTCTAGTCCCCTCTTATCCTTTCCAAAACATTCCCAGGAGCTGAGCCAAAAAGATACATCTGAAGCTCACAGGTAATGGTGTACTTAGTTGATAGTTAAAATGCTGAAGATATTTTTCAACAGGAGCTTGCAAGGCTGAAAGGTCAGGAACAAAGAGCCACCTCTGAT
The DNA here is from genome assembly GCA_026074375.1 of Tanacetum coccineum. Taxonomy (NCBI): domain Eukaryota; kingdom Viridiplantae; phylum Streptophyta; class Magnoliopsida; order Asterales; family Asteraceae; genus Tanacetum; species Tanacetum coccineum. Next base: position 9,891 of record BQNB010178133.1, read on the forward strand.
GCTGAGATACTTGGATTGGGGTTTGCAAAAGATGCTGAGGAACTTCAGAAGAGAGCAAGTGCAAGATAACTATTCTCCTGGTAGCATACAGTTTCCTACTGGTAGCATCCTTGACAACCAACAAAAAAATCTTTTTATTTTGTTTTTATTATATCTTGTGTTGGTGAGAATACTTTAAATTATTCTCCGTTATTGGGATACTTTGAATTATCCCGTAATTTGTGTTGGTGATTTGTGCTAAGGTCACAAATCCGCACGACTGTTATTTTTCTCTTTTCTAGTTTTCTACTCCAGTCCAAGCTTTCGTGATTTCGTCGCTCAGACTGCGGGGGAGTGTTAGCTGTCAATTAGCTGTCAATTAAGTTGTCCTTATCTTGTGTATAAGGTGTATCCCAATCTCATCCTAATCCTAATCTTCTTGTAATCTATAAATACCAACCATGTGTTGAGGAATGAAATACGAAACACATTACCATTCTACATTACCATCATTCTTACATTCTCTTTGTTTGATATTAGGTTTGGAGGCCTCACCGCTTTTCTTATTTACATGATTACCACATTCTTTCTATATGTCCCTGATTGGAATTTTACTACAGACATAAATGGGGTATCAAAGAGTTTCACTGTCAGTTCCAATCCTACATTTAATTTTAAAAAATTGAAAAAACAAAATGCAAATATTTAAAATCAAAAGCTAATATGTTTATTGGTCTAAATATTGCTCAGGTTGAATGTGGTATGAGGGGGCATCTGGGTCCTGCCTGTAACGTAGTTGGTTATGTAGATAGAGAAGTATAAGGCATCAATCCTCTTTAAGGAAAACCTATTTGGAGTCGATTAAAGGTTCACAAACATAAAAATAGCTTAGCTACAAATGTTAAGACTTGTTTTACCGTCATCAAAAGCTCACTAACATCTTTCGAGCTTCTTTTTACAGGCTTGCACTCTTGCTTCTCCAGAAGTTGGTGATCTCCGTCCATACGCCCCCACTTGGTGTCGTGCTCCCTTCGAACCAGAAGGCCTATTATGGTAACTAAATACAAATTGTTTGACCCATTGCTTTATAATAATTTAATGGAATATACCAGATTTTTTTATACTAATAATCTGAGTATTTTTTGAATGGTCAGTTCTATATCATCTATTCTATCTGGTGTTATTGACATTCATTATGGGCATGTCTTGATCCACTTTAAGTGTTTCATTTCGTGTTAGATGGCTGAGGTATAAAAGTTATCAATTGATTAGTATAATTTTTTCTCACACGGACAGCTATATGTCACACTGTCAAGAATCAAACAAAAAAGAGGAATGAAGATTCTATTTTTACACAAACAAGGCAACCATTAGAACTTAACGACAAAAATTGTCTCAAAAAAAGTTTAATGAACCGAACCCGCCTGTTGGGCGGGTTATGTTACTATATGTATATGTTATATATATGAGGCATGCTTGACTCTAATGCACTTCAAAGTATCCTTACGAGTTAAGTACTTAAGAATACATGCTTAAAATGTCAACAATAATGTTGGTGAGTTCATAGGTTTAAGTAAAGCATTAAGTGTAGACCACAAGATTTAAAAGTGCATGACTATTGTAACACATACAATATCACAAAAAGAGTATTTACGATTGCGCTAAGCTTATGAAACCGAAGCTAAACATTGACATGTAAACAATTTAATATGAAGTAAAGTGTTAGATATGAGTAAAAGACTCGGTCACCCCGTATATTTATTGTTTATAATAGTTCGTAGTTTAATAGTTAATAGTGTGTCTTTCGGTTTTAAGTCGGGTACTAATACCCGGTATTTTGTAAAAATTATATAAGCCTCTTCCAACTTTGGAAGAGGCAAGCTAGTCATTTTCACTTTTCTTATTAAACACATTTTCTCTCACTAGAAAATCCCTCTCATGCGTTTCTCTTTCTAGAAACTAGCCCAATCACAAGAATCATCACCCGTGTTATGAATTAAACGATCCTGCAATTGGTATCAGAGCAGGTTTGGATTCGTGATTGATTCTTATAGTTGTTCAAGATCAAACTCGTCCTAATTTTGGTTCTAAAAAGCCCACGGCTCAACTTTCTTTTTGGGCTTAATTGGTTGGTTAATGTTGTTGTTTTTCTTGTTACTTATGTTAAGGAAGTTGTATTGGTACTACTACAAGTGATCAACAAGCCTCAAGTTCGAAAACAAAGCTAAAAGGTTCGAATTTATTTTTGTGTTCTTCGTGGAGAGTTGCCTAATATTGGAAGATTCACAAAGATTTACATGTTATTGTGTGCTTAATCTTCTTAAAGTTGCATAATGTTACATGTTATAGCTTTGATCCGTGGTTGATAAGCTCATTTTGAAGTGTTTATGCAAAATTCGTCTTTAGTGTTCTAGCTGGCGGTTTGGTATAAGAGGGGACAAGATCCACATTATTAGGAAAAGGTAGGTGGTGAGTTGACTGGTCAAAGGCAAGTTGATTATTATAATCAATAATAGTTCATGGCGGTTTGCTTTTAAAAACTCGCGGCGAGTTGCTTAAAGAAATGGCGGTTTGAGTTATTTGTTTAATAGGCAGCGAGTTACTACAGGTTACAAGGCGAGTTGATTATAATATTAGCCAAAAGCAAACGTTACTTTGCCAAAATTGAAAACACACGGCGAGTTGCTCATTTTATTCAACGGCGAGTTAAAGAAAATCACACGGCGAGTTGCCTATTTAACCGGCGGTTTGAATATAACATTATACGGCGAGTTACCAACTGGAGGCGAGTTACTCATGATTCTCACAGCGGTTTGCTTATTTTAATAAGGCAGCGGTTTGCCAAGACAGACCAAGGCAGCGGTTTGAGATTAAATTGTAGACAGCGGTTTGCCTCATTTTCAGTGGCGGTTTGCGTGAGTTTTTGGAGGCGGTTTGATTAAAAAAAAAAAGAGTATCCAGACGACACCCCTTTTAGCGACACTTTTTGGCGGAAAAATTAAGTAATTTGTAATCTTTTTTCTATAGCATT
>BQNB010178134.1:0-10278 GCA_026074375.1 Tanacetum coccineum
TGTAGCATTTTTGTAATTGTCTACACTTATATGTGTGGATTTTTTTTTTAAACATTTATGACACATTTAAATGTGGCAAACTTATAATTCATACAAAAAAAAAGTCCACGGTTATTTATACCGTGGAGAATTCCACTTTTTGTTGTAGTGTATGATTTTAAAAATGCCTGTCTCTTAATTTTGTTTATCACTTCTCGGAATTCATTAGCTTTTTGCGATTGAAAATTTCATTAAACGTGATCTCCTACGTATACTTATTTTTTATGTATGCATGACAGATGGCTAAAAGGAGTCCTTACGAAGTAATTAGAGGGAAACCTACGAGTTGAGTTAGCATATCAAAGTTGTTGACGCCTTCTTCACCAATACTAGCAACACAACCTTCTAATTCCAACTTTGGTGCACACCACTCGCCGATTGGTATGCCATCTATTTTTACTTTTTTGTTAACTTAAAGTTTTTTCAGTTTATAATGTTTCAGAACAAGTTTTGTTGACAGTTCAGTTTATAATGTCTCAAAAGTTGTTGGCAGTTCAGTTAACACTGTTTCAGAATTTGTTCTTATTTGGTTATGCATACAGATCGTTTCTTGTTGATATTTCAGTTTTAATGTTTTAGAACTTGAACTTGTTCTTATTTTTTGTGTTTGACTTGTGATCTCTTTTGAACACTCAATTGTGTATTATGTTTTTAATTTTTGGTTATTTTTGTTGGACAATGAATTAAGGAAAAGACATCTTAACTTGAGTTGCTTGAGAAGTTGTGCAACAAAAAAAGACATGAAAGTAATTGGTGTGATACAAGATCAGAAAAGGTTGCGGCTGTCCTAATTGCTAACGTAACTGATCGGATGTTCATATGCTTATGAAGTTTGTTAACTAAGTGAATTGCTAATTTATAAATGGAATATTTGAAAAGCAATGAATAATATGACGCAATTTTAGACATCACAAATCTTTGTGCTAATTTTAAAAAAGTATTCAATCAAGTTAATAGAACTATTTTTACCGTGTGCTAATTTTTAAGCTACATTCATGCAGTTTTTTTAGAACGACAATTTATATAACACCTAGCAAGGAGCTAGGAAAGAAAGATTACAAAGAACAAGTGAGGGATTTGTGAGGGTCCGAGAACCACTCAACCCAGTTACAAAAATTCTTTCTATGTCTATTGGAAATCCAAATAAAAGATTTGAGTTTAACATCGTTAAGGATAAAGTCATTGTTGGGTTTTTTGGACCCAAAAGTAAACTCGTTTCTATAGCGCTAAAGGATCCATATTGTTGATTGAACAACCGCGTCAAATATAGGGTACAAAGCCGGAGAAAGACATGCTTGATCCGCCAGAGTGATGATGTTTATGATGCTCGAAAATTGAAGGTTATTAAGCTTCCACCATTTGAGGACGTTGGACCAGGTCTCTTTAGCAATCTTGCAGGAGATGAATAAATGGACTTCCATTTCCACATCATCATCACATAAAGGGCAACGAACCGAATGTAAGTCAATTCCCCTTACGTCAAGGTTAACTCTTGTAGGGAGTCTTGCATGGACAACACGCCATGAGGATATGTTAACTTTAATCGGGACTAATTTATTCCATCTTGTGGTGGTTTGATCAGTGGCGGTTGAAGAATCGTTGATAAGGTACCTTAGTGATTGAACTATGAATCTTCTTGAGGTGCACAGAGTAAATTCCCATTTGTCTTGAGAACTTGAAAGGCTAAGTTGAGAAATTAAGTTTGCAAGCTCCTCTAATTCCAATGTTTTAGCCATGGATCTTAGAGGTCTATTCCAGGCCTAATTAAAGTGCAAACTAGGAGGTAGTATTTGTGTGTTGGGCCTTTGTATAGATTCAACAATGGAACCTGATTGGGGTGGAACAAAACAAGCAGTAGTATGGCTTTCGTGTGAAGAACTAGTAGCAATGTTTAAAGGGATTACAGAGGGACATCGGTCACAGACTCGACAATATTTGTTCACTTCAAGTCTAAAAATACGCGGGAATATATGGCACAGAGGAGGACCACCCAACCACTTATCTAACCAAAAGCTAGTGGATTCACCGTTGCCAATCTTTTTTTTAAAAAGTGAAGGTAAATCAATTCTGTAGTCTTAAAATCATATTTTAATTCAGCGATATGACACCATGGACCCGATTTACACCTTATTAAGAAGCATTAAGAAGACCACCGTGGGGGCAATGTATAGAGCGGAATACTTTGCACCAAAGAGTATCTCTTTCATTTAAAAACCTCCACCACCATTTAGCTAGTAAACCCAAGTTACTTACCCACAAGCTTCCAACACCAAGACCTCCTTTATTTAAAGGAGATATAACTTTATCCCACGCAATCCAAGCAATTTTACTCGAGTCTAAATACCCACCCCAAAAGAATTTTCTTCTAATGCATTCAAGCTTATTAATGATATTTTCGGATCCTTGAATGTTGAGAAGAAGTCATAGACTTCCTAGAACGGATTTAGTGAGAGTAAGGAGACCACCAAAATAGAGGGTCTTTAATTTCCATTTTGTTAATCTTTTTGTGAATCTTTCAAGAATGGGAATCCAATTCAAGCATCTTGACATCTTAGCACCAATGGGAAGACCCAAATAGGTGCAAGGGAATGTGCTAGGGAGGCAACCAATTTTCATCGCGAACGAGTGTAACTCAACATTAGTGACACCAAGACCAAATAACTTGCTTTTGTTGAAATTTACTTTGAGCCCAGAAGCAACGAGAGGATCCTAGATAAATTTTTAATATTCATCAAAGACCACTCTCCTATGATAAGGGCATCGTCCGCAAATTGAAAATGTGAAACTTCAAGTTTATCTTTTCCTACTTTAACTCCTTTGAATAAGTTCTTGTTTTTTGCTTCAGTAAGAACAACATTCAATGCTTCAATTGATAGAATAAAAAGGATAAGAGATAGTAGGTCACCTTGCCTTAAACCTCTTTCAATTTTGAACATCAAAGTTTGAGAATACCCCGTTACAAGACTGAGGATATAAACCCAAATTTAGACATGCTCGCATCCATTGTCTCTGTTTGATGCTAAAACCCATTTGCATCATGGTGGAATCCAAGAAAGACCAACTTAATGAGTCAAAAGCCTTTTCGAAGTCAACTTTTAGCATGAAAAGTTTTTTTTGTACATTTTTGCTCATGAGATGATTTCGTCCACCATGAGAGGCTCATCAATCATTTGATGACCTTTGATAAACGCCGTTTGAGATTCACCTACAACCGAAGAAATAACCAAAGCAAGTCGATATTAGCACGGACCTTATGCGGGATTATTTTATCTTAGCAGCACAATCAAACTAACTGGCCTATAATATGTAAGACAAGAGGGTCTTTAAACTTTAGGAATAAGAGTGACAAATGACGATTTGCACAGCCTCATGGGATAAGATAAAATGTTTTGAATTCGTTCCTGTACATAAAATATCGTGACAAGAATGTCCCAATGAGATTTAATGAACTTAAAAGAAGTAAACCAAAAAAAAAATTATGTTTAATATAAGAAAAAGAAAAGAAAAAAAAATAAAAGGATGTGAGGGTCGTAAAACCAACAGGTCAGTGCTTTAATCACCCCCACTTCCCAACTGCATCTTAAAATTTCTTGCATTGTGAAAGGTAAGTCAAGAAGCGAAACTTCGGTAATGTCAAGTTGCTTGAAGAGGTTGCTAGTAAACGTTGGACAAATGAAATTTTGTTCGCTAAATTTTGCTTTGTATGTTTGGAAGATGTGGTCTTTTATTAACAGGGGTTCCGACACCCAAGACCCAAGGATGTTAAGACCATTGATTCTTTATCTATTGGTTCTCATATTAATCAGACCATGAAAGAAACTTGAATTTTAATCACCCTTTAACGCCCATCTTGATTTGGCCTTTTGGCGTATATCTTTGATTTTCTTATGCTCTAAATCATGGAGTTCTTTCACAGTATTTGTAAAACCCAAAAATTTGAATTTCATTTCATTTTGTTAATTTGAAATATAACCTAAAGTTTAATAATAAGTATTTGGAATTTAAAACCTTATGTTATAATTAATTGTGTATTATTAAGTTATAACATAAGATATTTAGTTTTAAAAAAATAATATAAACTTCCTAATTTGTTTATACAAATCCGCCCCCTAGGAATTATGTTTTTGATTTTGTTATTTTGTTTATTTACTTTCCTTTTATTTATAATCCTATTTTAAGAAATAAGAGTAAAAGGTTTTAGCAAGTATTTTGTGTAATCTCCAAAATGGGAAAAAATTATTTTGCCTCCCCTCCTCCTTCATTTAGACCGGCCCTTAGGGGTGATTTTACAAGAAAATCTTTTATTTTTAAAGCTAAACTTATTTTAGGAATGAGGTGTAAAAAGGTTTAAGCATTGGTAATCTCCTAAAACAATAAAAAGATTTTGTCCCCCTCCTCTCTACCCTTTATAACCGGCCCCCTCTCCCATCATTCTCCATCATTCTCTAAAAATTTTCTCTCCATAATTTTGTGTATTCCTCCATAGAAGCTTCGAGCAAGAAGAAGGTTTAGGTGTTTTTGGGTAATCCTTGAAGTTTTGGTGTTCTTAGTGTGGTCTTGATCTTTGATTCCTTGGTGTTTGTTTCTTGTTCTTGTCTCCATCTCCAATCCGTAAGTAATCCATGTCTCTTTTGAATTCATTCTTGGTATTTCCATGATTACACATAAGTTTTATACATAAAATCATAAAGTGTAAAAAGAAGAAATCATGTAGTTATGAATTTGTAAATTATGTAATCTGATAAATATGGCTTAATTACATGTTTTGAAACCCTAAGATGATCATTAAATGTGTTATTAATAAAAACTACAAGATTAGAAACCCTAGGGTTGGTTTTGATGGGTGTTAATTAGGGTTTTCATGGTTAATAATTCTGGGCAGAATTTTAGGTCATGTTCAACGGGGTATATCTTAATGATAAAAATTGGTTTTAACATGATTCTTGAGCCTAAAGTTAAATTCAAAGAGTCTAGTTTCTGGAAAATCCGGCCTCATGTTAATTGGAGGTCGGGAAGGTCGATTTTTAGATTTTATAAGATTAAGTGTCGAATCTGGAATTTCTATCCGAAAAATTCAGTTGTAGTGTTTGATTTTTAATTCGAAAACCGTAAGGAGTTAGCTTCTAAAATTTTATTTGGTAAATCTTCATGATATGTGCTACATCCATGATTTTTTTCAGAATTTTCTGAGTTGTCTAAGTGAGGTTTTTACGCCGTGTCACTTTTCAAAAGGACAAGTTCTGCCAGGTCAAAATTCAAGTTGTTTTAGGGTAACTAGCGTCAAAGGGAATTTAAATATGGAAATAATTAAACAATGATCATGGGTTTATAGACACATGTGGAAACCTCTGTGATATTTTGTAGGAATTTTTTAGAGGTTGTTTAATGGGGTTCTTTAATTCGAGAAACTTGATTAAAATGGTTAGAAGGCCAGGGGATTTTGGAAATTTGGAAAACTCTAATTTAGTTACCTTAAGTGTTTTAAATGATAAGATTAAGTAATAAACTTATGAAATAAGATAGATAATAATATGTAATCATGGGTTCTTGTAGATTCGGTGAAGGTGTTGTGATCTCTTGCTTTTGTGTTCATTTCTCTCCGATTGCTTATTCGTTAAGGTACAGATATTCCGTCCTTTTAGTAAGGACACTTCATTCTCATTTGTTTGGCTACTTGATCTATTTGATATTCGTTTGATATTCCTTTGAGTTGCTATCCGTAATCATGACTCGTTTGATGTTGACAATCCGTTTGATTCGATATTCGTTTGTATGATTCTGTTGATCCTTGTTTAAATATGAGATTAGATCCGTTATCTTGATTTGATTATTAGTATCTTGTTCACTTATATCTTTTGCCTAAATCTTGCCCGAGCTATTTGAACTAGTCATGGAGGTACCATGACCATGTCATTGATGCACCAATGGCATGACACTATCTGTGGCGGTGTGATTAGTCCACGGCGTTCCCTTTTGTATGTGCACTTATTATGATTTGATTATATATGTTCGTACACTCGCCATACTGCTTGTGTATATGAATATAACTTTGTTTTGCAGGGAGCGTATGGATGCATCCTAGATACTTTGTTCCGTTCAGTTTAGGTGAATGGTTCTGTGTGTTCAATACACCTCATATCACGTTTGGTACACAGGAGGAGCTTGCCTGTATACATTTGATTATGACTATCTGATTATTTGTTTAGGGTCGATTCATGTATCATGTTTAGACATTTGTTTGGGCTTGTGGGCATTCCTTTGATTACTCTTATCCCATTCATTATTCTATATATATCATTTGGCATTTGTTTGGCAGGTTCTCGTGATCCGTTTCGTTCATTCCTTTGTTTTATTTCCGTTATTATTATTATTATTATTATTATTATTATATATGTTCACTGAGCGTTAGCTCAGCCGCATTTTCTTTTCCTGCGGCATGTACTAAGTGGGAAGCTGGGTTATGAGTGTTGAGAGTAGGAGCTTTTAGAGGACCCACCTTTAGAAGAACCTTTTTGATTTGGGATTTGTATTTTAAGACCTTTCCTTTTGAAGATTTCTTTCATTTGACTTTGTTGGAATTTAATACTGTTGGAAGTCATTTTATTTTATGACTCGGTATTTTGATTAATAAAGTCTTACGCTTGAGTTTATATGTTCTGATATGACAGCATAACGTGACTCCTGGTCTCTTTCTCGGAGCGGGGTGTTACAATTATGGTATCAGAGCCACTACGCCCTGTAGAACCTAGGTTATGACATGTGAGGACTGGGTAGACATTAGGTTTCCTTTGATATGATCGCTTCCTTTCGTATTTTGATCTTAACTTTAAATTGTCTTCGCCATTTCATTCGTTGGCCGAGTATTTTCTTCGACCAAGGATCAGGTGGCTAACTCTTCAGGTACCGTTTCGAGAACTCTCTTCTTGAATGGTCGTGCTGTTTTTGTCTTATTTGTTACGGGTGTAACACATTTTGTGGTTTCTGTCTCATTTATTAAACACCTTAGCATCTTCCCTACGCAACTTAATTTTACTTTCTCGATATCTACGCCTATGAAAAGTCTGACCACGAATATCAGAACTGTCCGCTTCATTTTGATAATAAGATTCGTTTTACTAATTTGCCTCACTTAGAACTGAGTGATTTCGATTTTATTCTTGGTTTGAATTGGTTGACTGTTCATCGCGCCCCTATCGTTTTTCATACCAATCGTGTCATCTTTGGTAATCTGAATAACCCTGAATTTATCTACCTATTTCAATTTCGATTTTAATTTCGAGGACGGATTTTTCTTTTTAGAGGGGAAGAGTTGTAAAACCCAAAATTTGAATTTCATTTCATATTGGTAATTTTGAATATAAGCTAAAGTTTATTTATAAGTATTTGAAAATAAAACCGTAGGTTATAATTTTGGGAAATTATAAAGATATAACATAAGGTATTTTGTTTTAAAAAAATAATATACTTTGTAATTGTGATTATTTTGTATATTTATTTTCTTTTTATAAAAAAAACCTATTTTAAGGATAAGTATTAAAAGGTTTTAGCAAGTATTTTGTGTAATCTTTAAAATGAGAAAAAAATTATTTTGCCTCCCCTCCTCCTTCATTTAGACCGGCCCTTAGGGGTGATTTTACAAGAAAATCTTTTATTTTTAAAGCTAAACTTATTTTAGGAATGAAGTGTAAAAAACTTTAAGCAAATATTTGGTAATCTCCTAAAACAATAAAAAGATTTTGTCCCCCTCATCTCTACCCTTTATAACCGGCCCCCTCTCCATCATTCTCCATTATTCTTTAAAAAATTTCTCTCCATAATTTTGTGTATTCCTCCATAGAAGCTTCAAGCAAGAAAAAGGTTTAGGTGTTTTGGGTAATCCTTGAAGTTTTGGTGTTCTTGGTGTGATATTGATCTTCATTCTTTGGTGTATTCTTGTGTTCATGGTGTTTGATCTTGTACTCCTTCCTCATTCCATAGTTAATTCTTGATTTTGTTTCATTCTTGTTGTCACCATGATTACATATGCAAAAGTTTTTATAAAAACCTAAAAGATTGTAAGAAATAATGTGTTTATGTTCTTGTCAATTTCTCTAGGGTTTAATCTAATTAAAATAGTTAAATTACATGTTATGAAACCCTAAGATGATCATTAAATGTGTTATTAATAAAAACTACAAGATTAGAAACCCTAGGGTTGGTTTTGATGGGTGTTAATTAAGGTTTTCATGGTTAATAATTATTGGCAGAATTTTAGGTCATGTTCAACGGGGTATATCTTGGTGATAAAAATTGGTTTTAACATTATTCTTGAGCCTAAAGTTAAATTCAAAGAGTCTAGTTTTTGGAAAATCCGGCCTCATGTCAATTAGAGGTCGGGAAGCTTGATTTTTAGATTTTATAAGATTAAGTGTCGAATCTATAATTTCTATCCGAAAAATTCAGTTGTAGTGTTTGATTTTTAATTCGAAAACCGTAAGGAGTTAGCTTCTAAAATTTCATTTGGTAAATCTTCATGATATTAGTTACATTCAAGATTTTTTTTCAGAATTTTTTGAGTTGTTTAAGTTGGGTTTTTACGCGTCAACTTTCAAAGGTTCTGCCAGGTCAAAATTCGGGTCAGTTTTGGGTAACAAGGGTCAAAGGGATACTTAAACATGGAAATAAATTAAACCAATGATCATGGGTGTATTAGACATATGTAGGAACCTCTGTAAATTTTGGTGTAATTTTAGAAAATGTTTTTATGGGTCATTTATGTATGGGAACTTACCTTGAATAAGTAGTCAAAATCTTTGAAAACCTTAATTAGGTTAAGTAAACTTTATTTATGGTAAGATCAAGTGTAAAACTACTTAAAAAAGATATGTAATATATGGTAATCATGGTTCTTGTAGATTCGGTGAAGGTGTTGTGATCTCTTGCTTTTGTGTTCATTTCTTTCCGATTGCTTATTCGTTAAGGTACAGATATTCCGTCCTTTTAGTAAGGACACTTCATTCTCATTTGTTTGGATACTTGATCTATTTGATATTCGTTTGACATTCCTTTGATTTTCTATCCGTAATCATGACTCGTGTGATATTGACAATCCGTTTGATTCGATATTCGTTTTTTATAAATCTGTTGGATCCTTTTGGAATATGCTTCTATATTCGTTCCCATATTTAGATTATTTGAAACTTGTTCACTTATATATTTGCTTTAATCTTGCCCAAGCTATTTGTATCTAGTCATGGAGGTACCATGACCATGTCATTAATGCACCAATGACATGACACTATCTGTGGCGGTGTGATTAGTCCATGGCGTTCCCTTTTGTATGTGCACTATCTATGGTTTCTGTTTCATTTGCTAAAGCCATTAGCATCTCCCCTACGCAACTTAATTATACTTTATCGATATCTACGCCTATGAAAAGTCTGACCATGAATATCAGAACTGTCCGCTTCCATTTGATGATAAGATTTGTTTTGCTAATTTGCTTCCCTTAGAAATGAGTGACTTTGATATTAGTCTTGGTATGAATTGGTTGACTGTTCATCGCGCCCATATCATTTGTCATACCAATCGTGTCATCTTTGCAAATTTGTTTCTTTTCCTGCGGTATGTACTAAGCGGGAAGCTGGGCTATGAGTGTTGAGAGTAGGAGCTTTTAGAGGCCCACCTTTAGAAGAACCCTTTTGATTTGGATTTGTGTTTTAAGACCTTTCTTTTTGAACATTTCTTTAATTTTGTCAGAATTTAATACTTTTGGAAGTCATTTTGTTTCATGACTTAGTATTTTTATTTAATAAAGTCTTCCGCTTGCGTTTATATGTTTTGATATGACCCCATAATATGACTCTTGGTCTCTTTATCGGAGTGGGATGTTACAGAGAGAAAGAGAGATTTTGGTGTTTTTGGTATATGAATGAATAAAGTGAAAAGTCTAGTGAATGTGTAGTATTTATAGGAAAAATATCTAGAAGATATTTAAGAAAATATCTAAGAAAATATCTAGGAAAATATCTAAGAAAATATCTAGGAAAATATCCAGAAAAATATGAAAAGTTATAAATTATCTCCATAAAATCATATAACACTTATTTGACGTAAAATATTATTTGTTTGATGTTGGTTTACGTTTTTACTTTACGCGATTTAACTAAACGGTTGAAATTAAAAGTAAATGCGTAAAAGTTTAACATAAATAGTTGAATATTTATTGGCGTAAAATGACTTGAAAATGTGGGTTGTTAC
>BQNB010178135.1:0-12899 GCA_026074375.1 Tanacetum coccineum
TGCTGATGTGAATTGCTACACCAAAGTCAACTAAGTCCCGAGTGTGAGCAATTTATCCCTTTAAGGAATCATCCTTCACATGTGTACATCTTACATCAACTAATACTGCTTCTATACTATATCATGACATTTGGTCTTGGTGAATACCATTCGGGGGAACATGCAAAAGATCAGCAACAATTCTTTTCACGCATGCAGAATACTTCACAAACCATACTAAGTAAAGTATTATATACTACTTCCCTCTTGAAGTTGACCTGATAACATCAAAGTACATGTTTTCCTCATGATGGTTTCAAACTCTCGGAAGCATCATTGACGTGTGCGACCATATACTCGAGAAGTTCTTGTCATAAGCAACAATCTTAAAAAGTTATGAAAGACATTGATGAACTTTGAAATATTTTCTTAGACTGTGAAGTACCATTGACATTCTGTAGCTTCAAATATCCAGTGATAATTGTTGATCATATCTCAACCTTTAAACTCTCTGGCTAACTTACCAACCTCGTATTCTGTCGGCTATTGCCGTGACCACTTGATGAAGTAAACCCGATATACCAAACTTAAAAATGAAGTAAAATTCCCCAAATTTGTTACTTAAGCTTGCACTGTTGTTGATTGAAGAACGGTGCAAAAGCAAATTTCTAAGTACCCTATACCCGCCATCAAAAGTATAAAGAGTACAACACCTCTTGAAATTATCCACATCGACATCTGCGCGTGACACTGAGTACTACAACGTAACTCCTTTAAGTGATAGTTATCCAGGTATTCAACCAACCACCCCGACTACTGGAAACTAGATAATCCAAGTCTCAATCATAACTGTATACGATCAAGCAAGTCATCAATCGATAGAGTGGGTTTGAAGAAAAGGGGTAGAAAGTAGAAAGAAGTCTCGATGATGAAATAAGTAGACGCCCTCGTGAAACCCACTTCAATCTCAAATACGGGATACCAAATCAACTTCGTGATCACTTGACATTAAAATCCAAATTCCATAGCCGTTTTGACGTTTTAGTGAATCTTTAATGATCGTTTTAGGATTAAGTGTTGTGTTTGCTTTGGTGTTTATTTCGTATCGAAAATGCCTATTAACGAAATTGATTACCGAAATTGGTTAGGGAGAAGGAATTTCGGTGAATCCAATTTCTGTTGCACAAACCGCAAGGATGTTTGCACAAACCGCAAGAGATGGTTTTGCACATTCCGCAAGAGTCAGGTGCACATTCCGCAAGATTCAAGTTTGCACATTCCGCAAGAGTCAGTTGCACAAACGGCAAGAATCTGTTGCACAAACCGCAAGATTCAAGTTTGCACATTCCGCAAGAGTCAGGTGCACATTCCGCAAGATTCAAGTTTGCACATTCCGCAAGAGTCAGTTGCACAAACTGCAAGAATCTGTTGCACAAACCGCAAGAATGTGTTGTTGCGTAAACCGCAAGAGTCTGTTGCACAAACCGCAAGAATTTGTTGCACATTCCGCAAGATTCTATTTTCACATTCCGCAGGAATCAGTTTGCACAAACTGCAAGATTTACACAAACCGCAAGATATTAAATTTTTTGCCATAGTTTCTTTTTGTGTAAATGTCATAAACCGCAAAGGAATGTGTAACCTGTTTACATAAACCGCAAGGGAATGTGTTTTGACACAAACCGCAAGATCCTAAATGACACAAACCGCAAGAATCAGTTTGCACAAACCGCAAGATTCATAGGAACACAAACCGCAAGAATCATCTTTTGCATAAACCGCAATCTTCAATAAAAAAACCCAGAAATTTTCGATCCGAAAACGTTGTTTGTTTCTTGAATAAGCTTCTAATAGGCACTAACATGATAGAAGTACACGTTGATGATCCAAACAAACAACGTATAAGCAAGAAAATGAATCGAAAGGGTATAAACCCACGGTTTGAAAAAAAAAACAAACTTTTGCTTTGAATCCATGAAAAGCTGTTTGGTAATGAAATAAGCTAATGTAAACATCAACAAATAAGCTGAAACGAAAAGGAAGAAGAAAGTTTCAAGCTTTTTGATGAAATAAGCTTAAACAAAACACGCCGTGAGCTTTAAGCTTATAAATAAGCCACGAAACACCAAAAGATAAGCAAACCATGAACACAAATTCCTCATAGGCTCCGATGCCAATTGTTATCCATAAAGATTCAAGCCTATAACAAACGATCCAGAGGTCGGGGAGGATAAAAGAAATAAGTTTCCATATTATATTAAGAGAGAAAAGTAGAGAGGGAAAGACGTATGTGTTTTCTAGAGAGAAAAACACACACACTTTATACAGAGATTACAAGAAAAAAACAAAGATCACATTTTGACCGTGTGCGCCTTTTGCAAATTCATGAGCTTCTTCACTGATCTTTTCTCAGCGAAGGTTAATCTCATGCATCAAAATTTTTGTTGCAAACTTTACTCTCATCTTGATCATGTCATGCAATTTCCCTAGTTCTTCGGTCGGGAATACCAAGTTTAGTTTTTTGCAGTTTCTCCGTTGTAGTTTTCCATATGCATCATTAAAAAACGCCACAGTCAATTGCATTATCTTTTGTAATCCATTTTGGTCTGATGATTGTTGGCTTTTTTTGTTTTTACTTCTTTGGCTTTTGGATGCTTGTGGTGTTCAAGATGCCTTAAAAATAGCTTTCTCTACACAAATAAAAAAATTGATTTTATTTTCAAGCACATTATCATATATGATATATTATAATGTTAAAGAAGTTAACTTTCAAGCAAATTATCATATATGATATTATAGACACAACTAACTTATAATTACTCACCAGGAGATCGCAGACTTGCTTGTATTTTGTATCATACGTCTACGCTGATTTTGAGTTGTCGATTATCACATAAGTGCCCTTTAAAAGATTGAAAACAACCAGATAGTAGTGTTCATGGGCGATGATTGGAAAGAATGCCTATATAATTTGAAATATCATCAACAAATCATTTTTTTTTTTCTAAATAGTTAAAACTAATTTAATCACAATTTCTTCATTAAAATGGGTATCTTTAGGAAAAAAAAAATTAATATCATATGTCATATACAATAAGAGCATATTAAGGCTTTTGCCGAAGGCATGTCCTATGGCTAAGCCTTCGTTTATCCGAATGGAAGGATTAATTTCAAGCTATACCTTCACTTTTCCGAAGTCTTAGCGGCAGGCTTTGCCAACCGAAGGCAAAGGCAACGGCTTAGCCGCAGGCTTTGTTTTCTGCTAAGCCTTCTAATCACACTTTTCAAACCAATAACATCAACAAAATATCCATAAACGCTTAAAACCTAACTTATATCGTGTAGATATAGTATATAAGTTTTTATAGTTTTTTCAGGCAACTTATCATATGTGATTTTTCACTAACACTTCATACTCTATCTATTTAACGTAGATTAAGCCTTCGGCTTCGTCTTAGGCTTTGCCTACAGCTTCGGAAAAGGCTTATCTGTGCTCTTACACTATGATTCTGTTACTCAAACTAACTTCTAGTCCATCATTTCGTCTCTAAAATCACTATATCATCAACAAATCCTTGCTAAATAGTGAAAACTTAACTTCTAATCACATATTTACTTCCTTAAAATCTTAATAACATCAATATACTCTAATCTAAATCTTACTTATCGCTATAACATCATCACATATCAAAATATCATCAAAATATCTTCATTATAAACTGTATAAACACAATAACTTGAACAAAAATCACAATATGTTCATCACAAACTCTATAAACAGTACTAAACAATACGCTTCACTATTTATGCATTAAATAACATTAAATTATGTAGATGAAATGTTTTATACATGAATTGGTGATTTTAAGCTTGAATTTCAGCCGTTTTTTACTCGAAGCTTCAACTATAGGCTTAATCGTTAAGTTTTGTTCTTCAACATTATCATTGACATCTTTTCTTCCTTTTTTTGATGCAATTTGTAGATGATCTTTGATGTGTGTGTGCTTTTAGTGTGTGTTTTTTGATCGGTGTAAAACTGTGTGTTGTGTGTGTTTTTAGTGTGTGTTTGGTGAGAGAGAATAATGGTTGAGATCTGAATGAGACGGGTGTGAGTAATGATCAAGGGAGTGGTAGGTGTGTGAGGTGAAATGACCAAAATGCCCCTCTGTCTTTTTTTGTTTTTTTTTAATTAAAAGGGCCCTTTTAATCTCAGGCTTTCATTTTTTAATAGATGGAGGGTTGAGATCAGTCTCCCGGTATCCAAAGAAAGGAAGGTGTCAAATATAACTCTCATATGATATTTACAAATTCAATTAGGTATATATGAAATTAATTGCGTTTTTAGATATGAAATTCACCCTTAAAAATAGAACTGCAAAATAAAACTGTTTTATATGTATATCATGAGTTGAGATCAGCATAAACCCAAAATTTATCCTAATAGATTCGAAGTTGAATCCAATCAGTAGTCATTATTTTTCTTCAAATATATTAAAAACTTCACTTTCAACCTCTTTTTTAAAATAAAATTATCTATGAAAACGGTAAATCGCAACCGACAAAAATAGACTCATCGGATGAGTATTTATTATCTTTCAAGTAGGACACTCCACTTAGATATCTTTGAACCGACTTTTTTTTCGATTATTTTTTTCAGTCACGTCTGAAAAAATCACATGTGATTTGTGATACAAATCACATGTGATTTCATAAAATCACATCACAAAATCACATGTGATTTTTTTCAGACGTGTCTAAAAAAGAAATTCGAAATTTTTTTCGTCGAAAGTATATAGAAGTGCCCCTCTATAAAAAGATGATTTAATTCTCGTCGCGATGGTATGTTTTGTTTTGCGTAACGATTAACGGTTTGTGAGATATTTAATTTTTAAAAAAGAGGTGGAAAGTGAGTTTTTATTATTTTGATTAAAAAATGAGTGACTATTATTGGTTCATTGGGTCTATGCTAAATTTTAGATCTATGTTGAACTTTTGCGACATTTTTTTTAAGAACCAAACAATATTTCATTAAACTTTAAACATTTACGCCTTAGATTCACATAGGTCTCTTAATAAACAAACTATGAAGTTTGTCATCTGAATGGAGCAAAAGCTCCTCACAAACTCCTCAAATCCTTACGTCAGTGACGGGTTCAAATCTTTTAAAACATATACGCTTACGTTTGTGTGTTGTTCAACGATAGATTACTTCCCGGCAGAAACAAAACAGAGTCTTACTTTCTAAGTATCATATGCAGAGTTAGTTCAAGACCTTTTGTTTTACATATATTAGTTCTCTTAACATCATTTGACACCAGAATCAGCGTTAAATTCATGATCATCTGTATGAAAACTATCTTTTACCTTACTAGCACCAAGTGCCCTCTTAAATTTCACTATGCTTAGATATCAACCGCGCGGCATTTTCTTCAGTTCTTTATCAAGTATCAAAACCGACACTTAATGAGTAGAGAAACGAGAGTTTTTTTTAGTCAGGTGCACTTACATAACCGAGGAGCAGAACAGCCAGCCGCATTTAACAACTCAGTCAACAAAAAGCAGAGTTTGGTACCACTCCGTCACAAAAATACCACAAATTCAGGACATGCAGGTTGATAATCAGAAGACATAAATTGCTATCAAGACAAAGGAAGGATATACACCAAGGAAATGTAAAAGCCCTACTACTCGTATATGTGAATCCATGATGGGACCTCTTGGATGATTTTATACACTATATTGCACAACATTATAAACAATAATTATGGCCTAACTTCAGTTGCCGCCGATCTTGTTATTTGATTCAGCTGCAGCTTCATCCTGACAAGCTAGTTTCTCAGCCATCATCGAGGGTCCTGAAATAGGCCCGTGTTTCTGTTCACGTGGAGATAATAACCTCGGAATTAGTTGCATTTATATTATAATTAACAATAATAATGTGAGCCAGAAACCATATAAAACTTACCACATTCAGTTTGGAAGGCAAATTTGATGATTCTGAAGGCCTATGAAATAATAAATGTGCTACGGACCGGTCAATAGGATTTGTAACAGTTTCCATATCCATGAATCCCGTGCACCTGGAATCAGAGCAATAACAAGTCAGAAAATAGAAAACTGGACCGCCTAAAAGACGTGTAACAAGTTATAGAAACAAATAAAACCAGCATGCAAACTTTTATACAGTGTGAATTAGTTGATGCTTATAGGACAAAATGATGCAGCAAGTAAAGCTTTTTAGGTAGAGGGTGTGCAAAATCAGTCTAGACTAACAAAGCCAAACCGGGTCCAGACCAGGGCCATCTATAGTCTGGTTCTCAGTCCAAGAGTTTTATAGAGAATAGTTTTCGGTTTGGAACCAGAACTAAGCCGGCGTTTTGTGAAAAAATAACTCTTATTCAAATTTGAAACTACATCCTTTTAACTTTCAACTTCTTAATTCCAAAACTCCCAATTTGTATTCAGTTTGTATTCAGTTTAACTTTTCAATTTTTTAGGACCGAACCGCTTCTAAACGGCATCGGACTAACCAGTTTTCAGTTTTGATTATTTTGTATCTTTTTTATTCCAGTCCTGTCCAACAATTAATCATGCATCAAACCTAGCAGAATACTTCCGGTCAACTCAAACTGGCAAAAAATTCAAAACCATGGAAAAGACTTTCACCCAATAAAAATATGCATCAATAGTCACTTCTACCACAATCAAACAGATAGTATACTAGCTAGTCACTGGCTGCATTGAGAAAATATTAAATTATAACAAAGAGAAAGTGAGCATACTTGTTAGTCCTTTCGGCCATCAAAGGCCCACCAAGATCATTAATATCTGTGGCACCGCTACTTAAACTTGGATTATTATGCCGTTGCTCAGCACTTCTAGCCAAACGGTACAAACTGTCCCTTATGCATAACTTGGTTCTCAAATCCAACTGAAAAAAAGGACAGGTTCCAGGTAAGCAATTTTGGAGGGTAAGGGTTACATATATAAACAATACAAAAAAATGAAAATTAGGTGCATGCCAAGTAATATGTTCATAGTTTCTGACTTTATGTTTAAAACAATTCTAGTTACCTTAGTTCGCATAAGGCAACCACGTAAATGACCGAAAAACAACATAACGCATGCTATAGTGGCTAAATTCTGTAGAAGAGCCAATGCAACCACAGTAAAATCCTTTTAAATTTTCTATAATAGCTGAGGTAAAGCTGCTCACAGTAAATGATTCACTTACCCTGTTGTCAATAAGGAAAATTAACATGTGACGTGTGGGCAATATCCCTTAAAGAAACTTCTATCCAGACCCTAACTTGGTCAAAATAACTTCTTCTCTTATAATACAGCTCTAATATGGTACGAAGAGTGTGCATATATTACTGACAGTTAAAAAGGATATATGTTCCTTGCTTAGGTTTTCTAGACATGTTCAGAACAATTTGAACAATTAAATGCTATTAGTAAGCTTATCCCCAACAACTGCAGTAAAAGGCTGCAATAACCACAAATCAGGGAGCCAATAGCCTTTCTCTATTTGCTCCACATCTCCTCTGCCTTTTCCAGAATAACTATTTGCCAAATGGTATCTCCTTACGTTTTTCTCTTTTCTTCTGTTTTATCTATCACAATGATGTAAGTGGTAACATCATAGGATATTGGGAGAAGCTGTAATGGAATGGCCATAACTATTTCGATCATATCGAGTTGATGTTCGCTAAAGCTTTCTACTATTTCAATCTCTCATTCTTTAATAGTAATTTACTTGGTGCATTTAGATGCACATCACGTGTGGATACCTATTTTATCTCCTCTATATTAATTCTTCTGTATGCAGACCAGTATGTTGTGTCCTGCCGCTTCATACCATCATTCTTGTTACATATAAGGTCACACCAGTAGATTACTGAGCTAGGTTATTTTATTTCTCTTGAGGTTCAATGTCTGCACATGGTCGAGTTACTTCAACACCTCTTAGCAATGTGTCTGCTATAAACTCCATGAACTGCATTTTGTCACAAATAATGGCTTTCATTTAATGCACAGAATCATTGTGTTGTTGATGCAACTCAATCCATACCTCACACGCATGAACGCGTCTCTGGGTTCTGTAACACCTGCTTGTATAAACAATATTCTGAACATAACTCATGCGTGTGATTGCCATGATACTCCTTATGCTAAGGAGAGAGGTCCGTACAAGTAGGCTAGAGTAATGGGCATACCATATATTCAGTTTTCCCTCTTGGATAACATAGCGTCTTTTTTTCTTAATGTCACTATCCTAATGAGCTAGAGTTTCTTAGTACTGTAGTACCTTAAGTTTCTTATTAGTTGCACTCGCTTTAAATCGTTTCTCCTCTATAATTAATTGGCAGCCCATAACGACTGGTGAGTATGCTGTCTTGTATCCAAGGTGTTGAAACTTCATTTACATTCCCGTTGCAATGAACAGATATAAATCTAACGGGCACTATACTCACTTTACTATCGCACATCAACTGTGTTGTACATGTCTCTTGGTAGGCCAATATGCTGACTACATATTATAGTAGGTCTTATCAGTTCGTAGAGTTTCTATTAGTCAGCTTGATTGGGACTTTTCAATCTCACTTGAACCCAACCTTTGCAATCCACCACTGCATCAACCTCGCGCTTATTAACTCATATCAGTCACAATCCTTTCGTAAGATTATAAATGAAAGATACTATACTTGAGCACCTATTATGAAGAACCAACAGAGACAAGAGCTACGGCTTTCTATGAACATGTGACAATAAAGGAGACGCTTATAACAATCCATCACTTTGGTATCAATACATCTTTATGTAAGTTGAGTAGTCATGAACATAGCATTTGTTGTCCTTCATAGCATAAAAACACCATTAACACCATTTTCTGTCCTCAAACCATTTGTAGTAACCATTCACATGGCTTCATGTGTAAGATTCAAAGATCATATTCTTTTCTTGCGGATTAACACCAAAGTACTTATCCTCCACTCATAAACCATCCTTGAGTCCTAAGAATCCAAACCATGCATCATGGCCTCAATAGAAATTTATAGGGGCCATGCCAAAACCACATATATATCTTTAATTCTGCATCCAGATATCTTGTTATATCAAAACAGCCACCAATTGATACGAACCGAATCGATTAAAGAGATAATAGAACGATAAAGATAGAATAATCGACGTTCGAGAGGTCGAATAAGCTCTCCCAATGGTTTATATTAGTGAGATAAACCGACTCCCCAATTGATTAGCAAATCAATATTCTTTATCATTCAACATAATAAGATTACAATCCTAATGGTCTATTTATAATAGACTTATCTTGTTGACTAAGATTACATAATAAAGGAAACTACTAAATAGTTGACTAAGAAAATATAATTAAGGAAACCAAATATACTAATTAATTAATAATATAATTATGATAAAATATATTAATGCAGGATCTTATCACACCACAACAGCAGCAAGGAAAGAAGGAAAAACAGGGACAATAAAGGTTACAGCAACATATGACTAGTAGTGCAGCTAGGCCTCCTCAGTCGACCAGAGTATCAAAATAACAATAATAAGTCAACTGATGCCCTACAAGCTTCAACATGCCATATATTTTGATATTTTCTCTACATTGAGGGCATGTAGGGGTGAATGCCTAACAAGCCTACCGACATGCACAACCAAAGGACATTTGAATTAACAGTTGGTTCTTTTTAGTCATTTTCTAAGAGCATATGGAATTCAACCAGGATAGGGCATTGGAGACTCAAGTATAGGATCTAGACATCTCATACAGTCAAATATACAACACACTAACTCTTAAGTTTCAGCCTTTAGAACAGTCAGTGTGTTACGATCCCACATCGGCCAAGTATGGGATTGCTTGATGGTTTATAAGTTTAGGTGTCCCCTCCTCTTACAAGCTAACTTTTTGAGTGAGTTCTACACTTGGACTTATGAACCGATACGAGCCTAGTATGGGATAGGTTCGTATCAATTGGTATCAGAGCTAGCCATACCTTTCGAGGTCCCAACACTCGGAGTGGTGGCCTATGGAGTGGTGGCTTGGACCCGAAAAAGAAGGGTGCCAACCGTGACCGTGACCAACGAGCTCGGAGTGGTGGCCTATGGAGTGGTGGCTTGGACCCAAAAAGAGGGGTGCCAACCGTGACCAACATAGCCATGACCAACATAGCTTTTTGAGTGAAAAGCTTCCCTGGACTTTTTTGACTCTCTGCTTACTCCAGCCGTAAGTAAACTCGTGAGTTCTACACTTGGACTTATGAACCGATACGAGCCTAGTATGGGATAGGTTCGTACCAATTGGTATCAGAGCTAGCCATACCTTTCGAGGTCCCAACACTCGGAGTGGTGGCCTATGGAGTGGTGGCTTGGACCCGAAAAAGAAGGGTGCCAACCGTGACCAACATAGCCGTGACCAACGAGCTCGGAGTGGTGGCCTATGGAGTGGTGGCTTGGACCCAAAAAGAGGGGTGGCAACCGTGACCAACATAGCCGTGACCAACGAGGACGTTGGCTCTTCGAAGCGTGGGGTATTGTTACGATCCCACATCGGCTTATGAACCGATACGAGCCTAGTATGGGATAGGTTCGTATCACAGTGTAACAAGAATATCTATGGATGTAAGTAACGTATCTTACATATTCAAGCAGGTGACAGTTTTGGACATTATGCATAGTGATACTGTTATAGTTGAGGGACACATACTTAAAGAGCTAAATTTTTCATAAAATCCAGCAAAACAAGCATACCTGTTCCATAACCTGTCTTAGTTGGCGGAAACTAGTTGCTTCAAGTGAGATCTCATCCAACTCCGGACATCTGGAGGAGCTTTCTGGTGCATTTAATGAGCATATATCTGCTCTTTTCTGAACTCCTTCAACAACACTTTGTCTTTCAAGTTCGCCGGCCGATGGATGGGCTTGCTTATCGGCAGAAACCAAGGCACCTTTTGATGACTGAAACATCGTACCCGTCTTTCTTGGGCTTCCAATAAATGAAGGATCACCAGAACTCTCCATTGAATACCCCTGGTTAGATGCATAAGAGGATCCCTTTGAGGAAGCAGACTTGAGACCCTGATGTTCAGATTTGATGCCAGACAGCATCGGGGCAGATTTTATTTGATATGGATAATCTGGAGGTAGATAAGATACATTGCTTTGCATGTGACCAAAATAATCAGATTCTAGGTCTCTATACTGCTGCTGGTTGCCTACAGCGGTTAAAACTAGATCAGATCTATTGTTTGAAGAAAGCGGGCTGTCATTGCTTGTCAAGCCACTGATTTGATAAAAGGAACCATCATTTCCCATGCCTTCAACTACTTTTTTTCCTTCCGTCTGATTCAGATGCTTCAACTGCTTTTTATGCATATTGATCTGTCAATCATACCGCAGTTACATAGTTAAGACATCATTTTTTAAGGCATAGCTGGACATTTGACAGCATAACCCACTGTCATTTAATGCATAAACAAAATGACACTTCACAAAGAAAAAATAATGAATCGGTAATCAGTAATAACAGCTAGAGTAACGCAACCATAAGAACGTTTAATTGGTGAAAGTGAAAGCTTCTCGAGCTTGCTGTCACAAATGAAACTCGACTAACCTGATTTTCTATATGATACTCATCTTTGCTTTCAGAGATGCAGCTAGACCTCTGATTATTTGATTCTGGAGAATCAATATCGGGTAATATATTTTTCAAACCACTTGGCTCAGGACATGGGAATTTAAAATCCATCTTTAATGCTTCTTCAGTACCCTCAACCTGAGCTGATGTAAACCAGCCAAGTTCATCATCATTGTTAGTGACACCTAGTCCAAATGATGAATCACAACTTCTGTATATAGATGATAAAGCATACGTAAGATATTGTTTAATTAGAATAAGGGAAGAAAGGGTGAACACATTACTTTAACTTTTCAAACTAAGATCTACCTTAACATCTTGTCCACGTCATCCAGGTTCCCAATATCAGGCCAGCTATAATACATAAGATCGCCTGATGCCTTTCCCCCGCTATCATTGTCGACAAAACAAATATCTCCTGCTTCAGGGATGTGCGTCAGCGGGTAACTGTATGGGTTTTCACCTGCAGCTGATGTGCTACTGAGAACATGGTTATCCATACTAAATTTACCATCAGAGGTGCCGTGGCTACTTTCGAAGCAACTATTTATTATTCTGGTGTCATCGGATGCCAAATTAGGCGTGTCATTCACCTGCTCACCATCACATGATTCATTCACTACACCAAGTGGTGCATGTGACCATGAATCCTTCTCCATCATATTCTTTTCCTTAACGGATAGTTTAGAGTCCCTTTCTGCATTTCCGTGACAGATAGTATTGGAAACATCAGGGTTGTTGGTGTTAGTCAATACAGGAGTTGTTTCACGCCGGGGTTTCTTACAGCTGTCTCCTTCAAATGAATTTCTCCTAGACCGCGCGTTAGTTAGGTGTGGTACTATATGGTCTTCACCTCGATCGAAGTCATCCCATATAATATCATGGAGCTGCAAACCGGTGGAAAAATTAGCTATAATAACTGTAGCTTTAAAAGCATCTAATTTTATATCAACTGCAATAAGAGTTTGTTAATTCCAGTGGATTTGCCAAAGACAGCCAATGAACTTCAATGGAGTCAAGTACACATCTTCGATTCATGTACTCTTAATAATTCAATGTGTTAATAATCTTATTTATTCAACAAATTTACCTAACAAGAAACATATAACACACATACTATAAACGAAAACATATCAAGATATCAAAAAGACCAGTTGTGGCTTCCTATGACATATCAAGGAAAAAACTATCATCTCCGCTATCACGGTGGAAGGAAACATGTAACAATAATAACAAAAACGCAATCATGAAT
>BQNB010178136.1:2687-12899 GCA_026074375.1 Tanacetum coccineum
TGTACAGCAAGGTCCATATTTGACTTGTTTTAGTGTTTTGATCATAACTCATTCATTATTTATCCTCTAGAGGTGATCCAAGTTGCCAAATGTTCATAAGAGAATTATTTATGACCTTATGCTATCAAATCTAACCTCAAACCTTTTGAGAATTATGGATTTACTGTTTATTACAGCCTACAAATTTTATACTTTCCTCACTAGTTTTAATGGTTATTCTTGTTAGATCTAACCTAGATCTATGCATGCATTAACACTTTTATTCCTTGATCATCATACATCATACATATACATATACATTTGTAAATCAAAATAAAACTTAAACAAGACTCATTAAATTTTACCATAAGGAAAGAGTAGAAAATGATCAAATGATCAAAAATAGACAAGGCTTGATGAAGGCCTCAACTCCAAGCTTAATCTTCACCCAAAAATACTCTTCACCACCATTTTCTTTACCTAAATGACTTTATAAAAACCCTTATAACTTCATCCCCAAAGTGTACAAAACCTTCCTTGAAAACCCTTTTTAATCACTTCCAAAGTATAAGAAACACACTAGGTAGTCATATTCACAAGTGTTCTTCTTTGTTTGATCTTCAAAATTTATGGAATGGGTGTTTTGGTGAGATATGTGGCGTCTAAGGGTGATGAGGGAGAGAAATATTCAGCCTTTGAGTGTAAAATATGAGTTGTGTGTGTGTGTGTGTGTTTAATGGTCAAAGTGAGCTTATGTATGTTTAGGCTAAAGATGCCAAGTGTATAATGGTATGGCAAGAATCAACACCAAGGGGACACCACATCCCTTGGTTGATCCGCCCCAATGGGGTGTGATATTAGTGGGATGAGTTTTTAAACTTGTCCCACTAATTGTAAATACGGGTATTATCAAAGTCCGATATTTAAAAAGGTACGCTACGTAAAGGTTTTACGAAAAATACAAAAAATGCGCGTAACACGAAAAATAAAAACGAATGTAATAAAATTATTTCTATGGCATTTTGAAAATATAAGAGTCGATGCTTAACGTAGAATTCGCTGGTTCTTTGTAAACGTCACGTAAATTATAAATGTAAGCCCTAATTCTCCCGGTTAGTCGTGAGTTCATATCTCAACATAAAAATGAAAAATATAATTAATACTCGAGAATAAAATAACGACCTAAAATTTACAGATTGTTACACAAACCCAACAAGTTGAGGCCTTAACAGCATTAACATTATTTCCCTTAACAGCATTAACTACTGCTTTTGGCCTAGCAGCATTAACATTTTTATCCTTAACAGTATTAATCCTCTGATTAAAATTACTGTTTTTAAATGCTATTTTCTTATGAATGGGCCTCTTAAAAATTGAATGTGCTATTTTAGAAAAATGTGACTTTGGTCTAGCAGCATTCACTATTGTTTTTGAGTGAGCAGTATTAACTAATACTAAGCCAGACTTCATTAGTACTGCTCTTGGAACCATGTTCTTTTTAGGGCAGGGGTGAGTCTTTTTGGCAAAATTCTGATGATTCACCCTTTTAGCATTGTTCCAAACAGGTTTTACCACTCTTTGATAATTACAATCAACCTGCAAGTGATCAAAACTTCCACACACATAACAAGCTTTGTTAAACATCTCAAAATTGCTTCCTAGTCTCTGAGACATCATATTATTCCAGTTTCTTTGATTGCCTCTAAGAATGTGAGTGTTTTGCCTATTGTGCTCAACTTGTTTAGCAGTTTTCCTATCAGTTTTGTTTGTTTGTTTAGCTTTAATAATGTCTATTGTAGGATCCCGAATTCACACAAACATGTATAGATCTAGAGAGATCTAGAGAGAGAAAGTTAGAGAGAGAGAATGGTTGAGAGAGAAACTAATAAACACACTAAAGAGTGTGTGTAAAATGAATAGATGCTTACCTCTTCCAAAGTTGGAAGAGGTATTTATAGTTCTTACAATACACCAGGTATTAGTACCCGGTTCAATACCGAAAGTCATACGTTTACCTATTAAACTACAAGCTATATTGAACAGTAAAATACATGGGGTGACCGAGTCTTTTTCTAATATCTAACAATCTCCCCCTAAGGGAGGTCACCCCTGAAAATACTAAACTTAAGATCTTCAATCTTCAGATTGATCTTATGTATAGCTCGTAAACGCTTGATTTCATTGATCTGTATCTTGTGAATCTGAAGCATGTGAACGTTAGACTTTTAGCTTTAGCTTGACTGTTTTGATCTTTGAGCTCTTTGAGATCATCATCCAATCATAATCTTTAATCATCATCATGTGATCTTTTGCCAACCTTATGAACTGTGTGTCATTTAGGAATGATATGCTCACACTTTCTTGATCTTGAAAGCTTGAATAATTCAAGTGGCGGAGCTTTAAAAAACAGATTACTGAGCTTTCATCATGTATCTTCCGACATGAGTCTTTTGAGAATGAGCACACGGTTTATGAACTTGATTTGTTGGAACACGGTATCACCATCTCCTCTCAAATTTTCCAGTAATAAAACAGTTAGCAATAAAGAGAAAATAGGTTTGTAAAAACAATCGTAATGCGATACTCTTCAAAAGAGTTTTTATAACACATCGAAAGTTTTATATGTTTTCAAAAGTCCAATAACTGTCAATTCCGTATACAGGAACAAGTTTGATTCAGTCGAATCGCACCGTTGTTGTTTTCCAGTTTCACAATTTGAATTCCAATAAGATCTCACAAGTCACCTACCAAGAGCTTGTTTGATGTTGGCTCAAGCAGGATTTCCATCTTCACTGTGAATTACTTACGTATCACTCGGATGTTCTAGCAAAATCACAAGATGAATGGCATAGGACCTTATGATAAAAACTGTGTAAACACTGGTGCTGAATAAACAAGTAAATTGGAATTGTCCTAACGAGATTAATTGGATGATCTCTTGGCTCTATACTCAAAAGGTGCATTTTGAATTATAGTGAATCGGAGGCTGGAGCCTGACTGCCACCTTTTCCAATACGACTTACTCGGAGTGAGTGAGTCAGCATATTTACATGTTTATCCTCTGGTGCGAAATGAAACATGAAAATCTTTTAAGAGATTCTAGTGGAGCTTCTGAGGTTGTTGCCTGCATCAATGTCCCATATGTCACTTCAATGTCAGCAATCATCTTAGTGATTTTGACAGCATATGTATTGACCCGGTTTCTACCTAAGTGTATGGATGTCTTCTTTCTTTACACCCTTTATCCGTACAATTCTTTTTCATTCTTCAACCCCTTTAGTGCTTACCGATATTTCATGACTAGAACCTTATTGGGTTTATTCAAGTACTAGCTCCATTTCAGTCGACACTATTCCCTTTTCCTCACATTTACTCCTTTTTATCATACCTAAGGACTTCTACACTAACTAGTGGATCGTCCTTAGGTAGATCCCTCCGGTTCTGG
Source organism: Tanacetum coccineum (assembly GCA_026074375.1). Classification (NCBI taxonomy): domain Eukaryota; kingdom Viridiplantae; phylum Streptophyta; class Magnoliopsida; order Asterales; family Asteraceae; genus Tanacetum; species Tanacetum coccineum. The sequence continues at coordinate 6,112 of BQNB010178136.1, forward strand.
CAGGATCATGGGAACGAGTACCTAACCTTACCATCCTTATAACTTCGATAACAGTAAATACATGGTCGGTCTTTTGGTACAGTTCATCTTGCCATAAAATCACCGTTGAAAAACTCAATCAGGTACTTGTATGTGCATCGGTATTCAAAACTGTTTAGCACATGTTGGTGGAGTATACATTTGATGTCATAACGAGTTCTAAACACTGTAATTGGAATGTCTTCCTCGCGGATACGAAGTTGATGATAACCAAAATGTAAATCAATCTTCGAATAAACACTAGAACCTTGCAGCTGATCAAATAAGTCATCAATCCTCGGTAATGGATATCGATTCTTGATCGTCAACTTGTTTAGTTCTCGGTAATCAATGCACATTCGAAACGGATCCATCCTTCTTTTCACGAAAAAGAACGGAGCTCCCACGCGACGAGCTCGGTCGATTAAAAAACTTTCTCTGATAAATCTTGCAGTTGATTGGACAACTCCTTTAATTTCAGATCGGTGCTAAATGTATATGGCGCACGCCCTAAGGTTGCAACCACCAGGAATAGATTCAATCGGAATTCAACTGGCCTGCGTGGCGAAAGTCAGGTAATTCAATTTTGGGAATACCTCTAGAAAAATCTCGGATAACAGGAACATCTTCTAATCGCTTCTCCTTGATTCTTCGTTCGGTTACTGGCTAGAATAGCTCATAACCCTTCTCGACTAACTTTTGAGCCTTAATGCAAGAAAACGATCTTCAATCGGGAATTAGACTATCGTTATCTTGCCATCAAGGCCTGCCATCGTAGATAGAACAGAATCGAGTACTTTACTTACCCTACAGGGGAATCTAACTTTTTTTTCACACAAAATAGCGGCGGTCATCGTATCGTGATAACCAAATTTATCTCAAAATTATGACATCAAAACTTCCAGTTCTGTTACCATTAAATCGATTGGGATAAGATATGGTTTAAATGAATTTAGTGTACATCATATTAATACATTATTGTACTTACTACTTTTCTGCGTCAGCCAATTCATTTCGATTTCAATTTCGAGGACGGAAAATTTCTTTTTAGAGGGGAAGAGTTGTAAAACCCAAAAATTTGAATTTCATTTCATTTTGTTAATTTGAAATATAACCTAAAGTTTAATTTGGAATTAAAACCTTAGGTTATAATTAATTGTGTATTATTAAGTTATAATATAAGATATATAGTTTAAAAAAATATAATTCCCTAATTTATATATATAAATCCGCCCCCCCCCCTCCCCCAATTAGGACCCCCCCCTCCACCCTTGGAATGTATTGTGGATCTTTTTTTATTTTGATTATTTCACTTTCCTTCTGTATTATAAAAACCTTATTAAGAAATAAGAAGATAAAAAGGTTTTTAGCAAATATTGTGTAATCTTCAAAAATGAGAAAAAAATATTTTGCCCCCCTCTTTTCCTTCATTAGGCCGGCCCCTATGGGGAGTTATTTACCAAAATCTTTTATTTTTGAAGCTTAGCTTATTTTAGGAAAATAGTGTAGGAAAAAGGAGATAAAATCTTTTAATTTTGCAAGAAAGTTATTTGTGTCTTCCCCTCCCTTTTCTTCTTATATATCCGGCCATATTCATTGTCTCCACATTATTCTCTCAAAAACTTTTACTCCAAAAACTTGTGTATTCATCCATAGAAGTTGTAAGGAGGAAGAAGGTATAGGTGGTTCCGGTTGGTTATTCAAGTTTTGGTGTTTGTGGTGTAATTCTTTGGTGTTCTTGGTTCAATTCTTTGGGTAGTTCCGCGGTGTTGGTTGTTCTTGTTCTTGTATCCATCTTAATCTTTGTAAGTATTCCATGTTCCTTGTTTCATCTTTGTATTCCATGATTCACATATGAAGTTTTCATAAAAACCTAAAAGATTGTAAAGAAAACATATGTTCTTAATCTTGTTAAATTGTAGGGTTTAATCTTGTTAATATATGGTTGTAATATCATGTTTATGACATCATTTAATGGTGTAATTAATAAGAAACTACAAGATTAGAAACCTTTTAGGGTTTGTTTTGATTGGTGAAAGTTAGGGTTTTTATGTTTAAAATTTCTGGGCAGAATTTTGGGTCATGTTCAACGGGGTGTATCTTGGTGATAAAAATGAGTTTTAATATGATTCTTGAGCCTAAAGTTAAATTCAAAGAGTCTAGTTTCTGGAAAATCCAGCCTCATATCAATTGGAGGTCGGAAAGGTTGATTTTTAGATTTTATAAGATTAAGTGTCGAATCTGGGATTTCTATCCGAAAAATTCAGTAGTAGTATTTGATTTTTAATTCTCAAACCGTAAGGAGTTAGCCTCTAAAATTTGATTTGTTTATAAATCTTCATGATATTAGCTACATCCATGATGTTTTTTAAGAATTTCTGAGTTGTTTAAATAGGGGTTTTACGCGTCAACTTTTTGAAGGTTCTGTCAGATCAATTTCGGGATCAGTTTTGGTAACAAGGGTAAAAGGGGTAATTAAACATGGAAATAAAATCCACCATAATTCATAGACATACTAGACATATATGGTACAGCTTTAATTTTCTGGTTATATTTTTTAAAAGGTGTTTTTATGGGTCTTTTAAGCTTGGAAACTTACCTTAAAAACTAGACAGATTCTGAAAATTTCGGAAACTTTAATTAGGTCACTTAAACTCTATATATGGTAAAACCGTGATAAAACTTATAAAACAAGATATATAATGACATGTAATCATGGGTTCTTGTAGATTCAGTGAAGAGGTTGTGATCTTTTGTCTTCGTGTTCGTTCTCTCCTTTGCTTGTTCGTTAAGGTACATATATTCCGTCCTTTTAGTAAGGACATCTCATGTCTTGATTCTCATTTGTTTTAGCTACTTTGGTTTGTTTGATATTCTATCTGATTTGCTATACGTACTCTTGATTCATTTGATAATCATTTGATATTCTGTTTGATTTGCCATCCGTTCTCATGATTTCATTTAATATTCGTTGATATTTGTATTCGTGATTCCTTGATCCTTGTTTGAATATGATGTTAGATCTGTTATCTTGACTTGATCAATTAGTAATATTGTTCACTTCATATTCTTTTGCTTAATCTTTGCCCAAGCTTTTGAACTAGTCATGCGAGGTACAGATGACCATCGTCATTAATGCACCCCATGGCAGACACTATCTTTGGCGGTGTGATTAGTCCATGGCGTTCCCCTTTCGAATGACGACCTTTGATTATTATTAGCTTACATATGTATGTATACTCGTCATTATACTTATGTATATGGATATGACTTTATTTTGTAGGGAGCGTATGGATGCATCCTAGGTACTTTGTTTCGTTCAGTTCAGGTGAATGATAGTGTGTGCATTACACCCCATATCACATTTGGTACATTAGGAGTTGCTTGCATGTGTACATTTGATTATGTGGCTATTTGATTATATATGTTTAAGGGTCTATTCATGTATCATGTTTAGACATTTGTTGAGCTCGTGGGCACTCCTTTGTTATCCTTAATTCTTAATTATAGCTTATTATTTCGTATGCCATTGGTTAAGCATATTCTCGTGATCTGTTTCGTTCATTCTTTTATCTTATTACCGTTGTTATTATATCGGTTCACTGAGCGTTAGCTCAGCCGCATTTTCTTTTCCTGCGGCAGGTACTAAGCGGGAAGCTGGGATTTGAGTGATGAGTGTAGGAAGCTTCTAGAGAACCAACCTTTGATAGTTTTCCTATTGTTTTGGATTTATATTCAAGACCCTTTCGTTTGAAGATTTATTTCATTTAGACTTTGTTGGAATTTAATACTTTTGGAAGTCATTTGTTTCATGACTTAATATTTTTTTATTTAATAAAGTATTCTGCTTGAGTTGATATGTTCTGATATGACACCATAATGTGACTCTTGGTCTCTTCATGGATCGAGAAGTCAAACGGTTGAGGCAAATCCGTGTCCCAATAGTTAAAGTTCGATGGACACTCCTTAGGTGATTAGGCCCTGAGGTTAATGAGATGTTCAAGGATCACAATTTCCGAAAGAAATATCCACCTCTCTTCACAAAGACCGCACGATGTCTAAAGTGGCTGCATCTTAGCCTTTCGAGGACAAGCTCATTTAACGAGGAAGACTTATATACACCCCGTGTTTTAGGTCATTGTACGATGATCGCAGTGCCCCGATGTCGTAATATATTATTTTTTGAGTTTCCGTGAACGATTGTCGACACTTTAAACATTTTATTTGTCGCTTAATACATATTTTCGATATTTATTATGAAAAGATTTTGGAGAAGAAGATTCGTTAATTTTTTATTATTGACGTCTTCCCTGCTGTTAGTCGATCGTCCTCTGAGCCCGGCGCTGTTCGTTAATCGTGTCGAAGCTTGTAAAAATTTACGACGTGTTCTCGCTATTTTTTTTATGATCTATAAAATCACATTTTATGAACATGTCGTAATTTGATTATCTCGGCCATGGCCAAAGCTCGCGTTTAATGGCTCACGTTAATTAACTAGATATTTTGACAAAAATATCTAAAAGATATTTGTAAGATATTTATTATATAAATATACAAGTTATCATTTTTTTCTTCTTTCATTATTCTTGTGGTTTCTGCCGAATGAAACAACCCACACAAACACATTCCATTTTTTTATTTGACCTTGCAAATACATCTAATCATCCCCAAATCAAGATTTAAAACAAACTAGAACCAAGTGTAGTTGTTTTTTTTCTTGTCTTATCCCTCCCTTTGTGGTTCGGCCGAATACACAACACCACCACTCTTGGTGTTTTGATTTTTCTACCTATCAAATGTTGTTTAGTGAGTCCTAATTAGTCATCCATAGTAATAAAATGATTGCAACAAGGTTTTATATTGAAGTTATTTTTTTTTTGAACAAAGAAAGTTTTCGACGTTGGGATTTGCTATTGGGTTGTGGGTTCGAACCAAGCAAGAGGCCACTAGGAGGTGGGTTTGTTTGATTTGTTTTTATATTGGGTTGGTTCGAGTTTTGATTTGGTTCGGTTGTTGGTGGTGAGCCGCGACATACTAAGAGTGAGCTAGGCGATGAAAATTTTATCGAGTCGTTATCGCTTAAATACATTGTAAGGTGTCCTTCAATATTGGTTTTATGATTTTTTTTTTTTTGTTTTTTTTTTTTTTGAATTATATTATCGATTTGGTTATATGTGATGAAAATCCATTGAAACTTGCGGCGTTTAGTGTAATATGTTGTTGATAGTGAAGTAGGATTAGTATGAAATTATAAGGCACATTAGATGTAGTTTTGATGAGATTTTGGGTCAAAAACGGATTTTGGCGTGATTTGTAACTAGCGGACTGTGAGCAGAAAGTTTGGCACGCCAAACGAGGATCGAGAAATTGGTAAATCTGATTTTAGGCTTTGAAATATGGTAGAGCTTGCTTAGACGATCGTTTCCATATAGGGATCGTCTTGTAAACTCTAATAACGAGAAAGTTATGGCTAAAAACGAGTATTATATCCTTCATATAAAAAACTCGGCATAGAAATAGGGTGCTTCTGCTGTCCGGATTATTAAGCTCGATTTCGGGGCACTTTCGAGTCCGTTTCGGCCTTCGGCCGAAACATGAAAGTTGTTTCGGAAAGGTTGTTTTACTGCCATGTTCGTTTTCGCCCTGCTCTGATGATGCGCTCCTTGCTCGCGGAGCTACATACCGGAAAAAGAAAAGGATCTCTCTATTACTTTGAGAGGAGAATCGTTGGTTTGACCGACGGACTACGTGGGAAATACGAGATCTAGGCAAGCCGCTACATGTTCTCCCCTTGCCCTTGAACGATAGAAGAACTACTTATCTTCTCTTAGGTAGCGGTCGATCGGTTCGCATCTATGGTCAATCAATAGGTCCGCGGATCCATTCTTCTATACGATAAATCGCCATCTCGTAGCACCACCACGACACCGATTCCCCGACAAAACCCCCGATTCCCCAAGAGTTAAAAGTCATTACTACTGGTAGTATATTAGTTACTCCTGGTAGTTATAGTCATTACTACTGGTAGTATAATAATGGTTACTACTGGTAGTGTCATAGTTACTCCTGGTAGTTATAGTCATATAATGGTTACTACTGGTAGTGTTAAAGTTACTCCTGATAGTATAATAATGGTTACTCCTGGTAGTATAATAATAGTTACTCCTAGTAGTGTTATAGTTACTACTGGTAGTGTTATAGTTACTACTGGTAGTGTTATAGTTACTCCTGGTAGTGTCATAGTTACTCCTGGTAGTTATAGTCATTGCTACTGGTAGTATATAAGTTACTCCTGGTAGAGTAATTTTGTCATTAGTACTGGTAGTATAAGAATGGTTACTATTGGTAGTGTTGTAGTTAGTCCGGGTAGTACAAATGGAAAATAGTATATATAAAATATACTCAGTGTTAAGGTTAGGACGCGCAAGTGGATTTCTCATCACATATATGTATGTAAACATATATATAAATATATATATGTTTTCGTTGTAACGATGTACACATCGTTGATAGTACTTTATTCATATTGTAATCGAGCGACATAATTATAGGTCGTGATCGAGATCGTTGCCGCTTCGTTGTGATTTATTCGGTTTATTTGATCTTGATCGTTGATCAAGGTGAGTTCATAGCCCCATGTTTTACAATTATTGATTTACAAGTTTTGGGATGAGAAACATGCTTTGTTTTACATTTTATCATGATTACGTGTTTGCCTAAGTAGCGATAACCCACTATGCCCATGAATCATGAACTGTTAATTCCTGGTT
>BQNB010178139.1:0-12899 GCA_026074375.1 Tanacetum coccineum
GACGATTGGCTTAAGAACCCTTATATTGTTCTTGTTTGATCTAGCTCCTTGCTAGTGTTTTAATAAATCGCCGTTAAAAAAAAAACGTATTAACGAGCGTCTAATTTTTAACGGTGCAACTATATAGGAGGGTATTGTTGTCTTTTTTGCTACCACATCGATGATTTTTGCACTTCTCTCTTAAAAAAAGTTTTTGTTTGTTTTTTAATTAAAAAAAACTTTTTTACATTATTATTCGTAAAAAAAATATTTTTTTTTACAAAATCTTTAAAAAAAATTAAAAAGTGCGAAGTTTTTTAAAAAAATTTGTAAAAAAAATTTTAAAAAAGTTTTTAAAAGTACGATTTCGGTTCGATTATTTTTAATTTTTTTTAAAATTTCGTACTTTTTTTAGAAAACTTTTTATAAAAAATTTGTACATTTTAAAAACTTTTTAAAAAAATTCGCACTTTTAAAAATCTAAACTTTTTGAAAAAGATTTAAATCTTTTTCGTATTTTTTAAAATCTTATTTTTTAAAATGTACAAAAAATTTTAATAAAGTTCTGTAAAAAAAGTTCGAAATTTTTTTTTTTTTTAAATAATCGAACCAAAATCGTAGTTCTAAAAACTTTTTTAAAATTTTTTTACAAAACTTTTTAAATTTTTTTTAAAAACTTCGCACTTTTTAAATTTTTTTTTAATTTCGCACTTTTTTTACAAAACTTTTAAAATTTTTTTTACTTTTTAAATACTAAGATTTTTAAAAATACAAAATTTTTACATTTTTTTTTTTCAAAACTAAGATTGTAAAAGTACGATTTTTTTTTTAAAAAACAAACAAAACTATATATACTTTTTTAAAACAAATAAGATTTTTGTAAAGTGCGAATTTTTTTTAAGATTTTGTAAAAAAAAAATAATAATGTAAAAAAGTTTCTTTTTTAAATTAAAAAACAAAAAAAAACTTTTTTTAAGACAGAAGTGCAAAAATCATCCATGTGGCAGCAAAAAGACAACAATACCCTCCTATATAGTTGCACCGTTAAAAATTAGAAGCTCGTTAATACTTAACGGGAACCGTTAGTCCAAGGGATGTATCATGTCCCAAAACATTGACGGAAGGATGTGTTTTGGACAATTATTTAACGAGGGACGTGAGACGGTTTTATGACAAACCACAGGGATGATTTTTGCACTTCTCTCTAATAAATAAAATAAAAACAAAATCAACTTTTGATGTATAAATTAATTTTTATTAAAATATTTTTTTTACCTGAAGCAGTGTTTATCTAATTTACGAGATAAAGTATGAGCAAAACCCCAAACCCCTCCCCCCGTTAAAATGATGTTGGGGGATCTTAGTTTTGAAAAAAAAAATGTAAAAATTTTGTATTTTTTAAAATCTTAGTATTTAAAGAGTACAAAAAAATTTTAAAAAGTTTTGTAAAAAAAGTGCGAAAATTAAAAAAAATTAAAAAGTGCGAAGTTTTTTAAAAAAATTTAAAAAGTTTTGTAAAAATCTTTTTAAAAAAGTTTTTAAAATTACGATTTTGGTTCGATTATTTTTAAAAAAAAAATAAAAATTTCGAACTTTTTTTACAGAACTTTTTAAAATTTTTTTTGTACATTTCAAAAAATAAGATTTTAAAAAATACGAAAAAGATTTAAATCTTTTTCAAAAAACTTAGATTTTTAAAAGTGCGATTTTTTTTAAAAAAGTTTTCTAAAAACGTACGAATTTTTTTTAAAAAATTAAAAATAATCGAACCGAAATCGTACTTTTAAAAACTTTTTAAAAACTTTTTTTACAAAACTTTTTAAATTTTTTTAAAAAACTTCGCACTTTTTAATTTTTTTTTTAAGATTTTGTAATTTTTTTTTTTTTACGAATAATAATGTAAAAAAGTTTTTTTTAGATTAAAAAACAAACAAAAACTTTTTTTAAGAAAGAAGTGCAAAAATCATCATGTGGCAGCAAAAAGACAACAATACCCTCCTATATAGTTGCACCGTTAAAAATTAGACGCTCGTTAATACTTAACGGGAAAATTTTTGCACCGTTAGTCCAAGGGATGTATCCTGTCCCAAAACATTGACGGAGGGATGTGTTTTGGACAATTATTTAACGAGGGACGTGAGACGGTTTTATGACAAACCACGAGGATGATTTTTGCACTTCTCTCTAATAAATAAAATAAAAACAAAATCAACTTTTGATGTATAAATTAATTTTTATTAAAATATTTTTTTTACCTGAAGCAGTGTTTATCTAATTTACGAGATAAAGCGGGGGGGGGATGGGGCGGGCTGGGGCGGGGTGCAAAACCCCAAACCCCTCCCCCCGTTAAAATGATGTTGGGGTTTATGTCATGCTACTTTGATTAACCTTCCTTATTTCGAAATAAATACTTTACTTATAAGTCCCCCATACACGCACGGGGTTTACAAATGGAACAAATTTATTTTAAATTTTTAGTTTAGTATACGAACACATAAAAATTTGCTCGTGTTTAATATTTTGTAATTGATATGGTACAACTAATAATTATTCACGGGTTTTTACATAAAAAATTTCATTATGTATTAATATTGATTTATACTTTGTAAGGATTTTTGTTGGATGAAAAATCTAACTTTGTCTAACTCACATGGATGTTTGGGTTGATGTTGTTTAAATTTCTACTGATATAATGTTATACACAATATGAAGTTTAAATATAAAGTTTTTTAAAAATATTTTCCCGAATATTCTTATATAAACTTTAAATCAGAATTACATGAGTCGTTGTTATAAGTACAACCGCGTATAGTTTCAATTCGGTCACAAGGGTTTCAGATCCAAGGGTTTCGGTTCAAGACTTTCGGTCACAAGTCTGTTCGAACACTTGATGAAAAACAATTCCAAAAACCACTTTTTAACGTGAATAAATCCAAGTTTTTTGTGTAGTTTTGTGGTAGACACATAAAACTTTCATAAAAAATGTTATTAAGATGGCGTTTATGAATCATGCACGCAAAAAATCAAGTTTTTGGTCCTTGTTTTTGAACCTAAAACCTTGCGAAAAAACAGTTTTTTTTAAAACCATAAAAATGATTTTGATGCCAGTTTAGTTAAAAACACTTAAAGTAGTAAGCTTTTGATGTTTATAACATATAAATCTAGAAATTTAGGGACAAAACACAACAAACGAAACACGAGATAAAAAAACACAACTAAATCATCCGTTGGCGATTGATACGAGTTGTTATCCCAAAAGCTAATCCATTTAACAACATAAACTAAGTAATAAACATGATAGTAATTAAAGAGAGAGAGATAGAGAGAAAAGAGAGACGAGAGAGGCGTGAAAGAGTTGAGAATTAAAGGAAAGAAAGATGGTTGATGTCACTAGGAAGAAAAATGAACCAAACACCTTTTTCACATGAGGAGAGCGGTTTATATACTTACTACCTATGCATCTGACGCCTAGGTTTAGAGAGGATGAGCCGAGCTCGACGTTTGTTGGGCTTTTGGTCCAAAACGTGTACAAGATTAACTTAACTCACAAGCCCGAGTCCACAGTTATTCTATTACATAAGTTACAAAGTTTCTATCACGTAAAGACCGACACTAACTATAATAACCATTACATGTAGGGAAACATGTACACTTTTATTAAAATAAAACCAGATTACAAATAAATAATTAACAGAAAATAAAACAGACATAATGGGGTAGAAGTAGAAGACAAACAACTATGAACGATAAATAAAGAAAGCAGTAAAAGGTCGTGGAACGAGGCACGTGTTGGACACGCTACAGATTCGCCGTTTGTCTCCCAGGGTACAACGTTCAAAGCTGTTGTACAGCCGGACCTGACAAACTTGCCTAAAATATCACGGAAGCAGCCGTATGATTCTGATCGAAATGATTGCTGGAACTTGGTTGCTATGGAGCTTTATTTTTTGGTTGTGTCAATTGAAAGAGGTTATGGCTATATTTATAGTGAAAAATTATTTTTTCCTCAAAGATAATATATCTTCCATAATTATACAAATCAGTTATAAAGAAAGTTGATTTGTATATCTTTTTCCACACGAAAATATATATATGTCATAATCATACAAATTAATTAAAAAGAAACTTAATTTGTATCTCTTTTATTACACAAAAATATTCTGTACAAACTTATTCAATAAGTTTAAATCTATTCCTAAAATAGATTTACAGAAAACTAGAAAAAAAAAACCTGAATCACACCTTCCCACTTCACATTTTGGACGATGTGGGATACTTCCATTTTCTCAGATTTTGTGTTTCATGTGTCCCACTTTGAGACACGATATCTCATTCATATTAACTCAATTTTGGACATACTTTATATAACATATACATATATTAAATAATGTCCAACGTTTGCAAAAACACATTTTGCCAAACTATTTTTCCAACAATCCCCCACATGAATGGAAATCGGTCGAAAACACACGAAAGTTTTGGCAAAATTTATGCGGTTAAAACCTGTATAGGATAGGAAGGTGTGACCCTTTGAACCTTCCCTTGTGAGATGCACTTAGCCTCCTAGATCTAAGTAGACGCGATGTCCTTGAACTCGGCCTTATTTACGTAGATGACAATACACACTCACACAAGACTCTCCCTGACCTTGTCAAGTCCTCATAGTCGTGCTCGTTATGGTCATGAACACTAGCCTGGTTCTGCATAGGAGCTCTTTAGAAATTCTGCCCCCTACAATTCTCTTCGAAGCGACCCCACTCTCTCACATATATGATTTCATCTTGAATCATTAAAGACATATGTTCTGCGATTTCACCTTGAATCATTTATGCTTTTATGATTTCATCTTGAATCATTAAAGCCATATGTTTAACCTCAACAAGTCACATTTGTTATAGAATTGGACTAGGATGTTACAATTTAAGTAACACCCCATATTGAACGTGACTTCCTCACCATTTCTATGATTAGGTTTTCAATTGAGAACCCAGATCTTAGGACCTCCAGTCACACAGGTTAGGTTTTCTATATGGGAAACTCATTCCTTTAAGGGCTTTAGTCACATTTCTTTAGACGAGTCTCTAACTAACTCTCTGCTTAAGCCTTTCGTAAGCGGATCCACGATGTTATCCATTGACTTTACATAGTCAATCGTGATAACTCTATTTGAGAGTAGTTGTCGCACAAATCACCGTTTATGATGAATATGTCTCGACTTACCGTTTTACATTGTGATATGAGCTCTGTCAAAATTCAATTAACTATCACACTTTATAAACATGGTCGTTACTGGTTTACGCCATCTTGGTATGTCCTTTACGAATAAACGTAAATATCCCGCATATTCTATAAATTTATCTTAAATGATAAACTCACATTTCGTCATAGATTTAGCTATAAGTGTCTGTTCTAAATACTTTCAAGATTTCTAAGACATAGCTTCCCACTTAGCATAAATACATCCGCTCTAGTGGATATAGATTCTTATAAGAATCCGTATTTGCATTACTCTATCATTTGATAGCAGCCGGATATCTTCCATAATGCAATATTGTAAGTATCACAGTACTCATTTAATACTTATTCAAATGGTCCCCACTTAAATTATTGGTATATCTACTTAACCTGTCTATCAGTTCTAAATCAGGTCACACACACATCATTAGATACATAAGGTGCTCAATATTCTTTGAGTATTTAAAATAGGCAACACCTTTACCTCTATTCTAAATAGAAAATGATGTCATTAGATTCTAGCTATGCATGAATCCCCCACATTGAACCTCTCAAGAATATTGTCCTTATAATATTTTTGACTTCAAAACAAATCCATATTGGTTCACATCTAAGAACCATATCCAACAACTAATAAAGTTCATGTCAAATCTTGACTCCAACATATCATTATTGGATTTGTTTATCTTCTTATCACTTCAAGTGATAATTATACCATCTATATATAAACACAAGAGTACATATATACTATCGATCACAAATACATCCATTAATTTCAAATCCACATTCTTACATGATATGGTGAAAATTGATGTCCTTGTTTGGGAGCTTTCCTTAAGCCATATAATGACTTAACAAGCCTACAAACTTTGTTCTCTAGTCCAGGAGCCATGAAACCCTCAGGTTGGTTCATGTATGGTACTTTTTCTAAATCCCCATTTAGAAATGTCATTTTCACATTCATATGATGAACTTCCCAATTTTTTAATGCGGCAATAACAAGTATCATCTTAATTGGGGTTATTCGCGTAAAATAAGTATCAAAGTAATACAGACATTCTTGTTGTCTAAATCCTTTGATTTCTAATCTTGCTTTGTACTTGTCAGTGGTTCCATCGGCTTTCATCTTCTTCTTGAAGATCCATTTATAGCCTAGTGGTTTACAACCCGAAAGTAAATCTACGAGCTCCCAAATATGATTTTGTAAAATGAAACCCATTTCACTTTTAATGGATTCTTTCCGTTAAGCCATTCAGAGGAAGTTACCGCTTCTTGATAAAAAGTAGGTTCATTTTATACCATAAAAGAAAAAAAATCAGGTCCAAACAATTTCTTGGTTCTTGCCCTTTTGCTTCTTCTAGGTTCAACCTCTTCTTCCTTAGGTTGATCTTGTCTCTCATCTTGGAGATCATTATTATCACGTTGTCTTTGATCTTAAACAACTCCATTATCGTATCCTTGTGTATATCAACATATACAAAGAAACCATAAGCACTAATGTTATGATCATATACTAAGAATATGCAATTCACAATTTCAGGTCAAATCTTTTGAACCTTGGGGTTCAATACGGACATCTTAGCTAGATATCCCCCCACATTTGTAAAACATTTATAAATACTTATAAGATAGTTTTCTTCTAATCCATGGCTCATAAGAACGATCTTATTTTCTTTACTAGAGATCTTATCTAAAAAAATAAGTAGCCGATATAATCGCTTTCCCCTACATGTCATGGCTTAAACTAGGACTTACGAACATGGCATTAACCATATCTTCTAAGGCACATTTCTTTTCTATATCAAGAGCAATAAATTTGTGTCTTATTCTAAGTTTGGCACATAAATTTAGAAATGGAGACACATATTCACCTCCGATATGACTTCGAACCACCTTGTTTCTGATAATAAGTTGATTCTCAACTTATTTATATAGAACAATCTTGTTTATATCCTTACTCTCAAGTAAGTGTAAATAGCAATATTTTGTACCACCATCAACAAATATGTTGAAGTACTCGTTATTCGCTACCTTAGTAGGTATCAATTCCAAATCACATAAAAGCATGTGAATCATATCAAGGGGTTCGGTTATTTCCGTTCAACCGAGAGAAAAGACAATCTTGTCAATTTGGCTTCAACAAAAGTTTTAATTTTATAGTCTGTGTCAATACAAAATGGGTATCCAATTGAGTTAAAATTTAAAATATGTCAGAGTCAGCCATGTCATACATTTAAACAATAAAATAAGCTGAATTCATACTCATTTTACTGAAATAACCATTAGAAAATACATTTAGCTTAAACATTTATAAGGCGTAGCCCGTACGGACTCAAATTATGTTATTCATTAACTCAATTTTTATTTAATTCAAACACAAGATGAAAGCCAAATTTCATTAAGCAATCATCCGGACATAAGATTCCTACGAATCTCCGGCACGTACACCACGTTGGTTAACTTAGACTCTTTTCCATATGTGAATCACATCTCCTTTTCTCCTGATGTTAGCAGTTGGATAGTTGCCCAAAAATCGTTCTCTCCATTCTCAACTGCATTAAAAGAGTTAATCAAACTCTTATCAGTTATCACCATATACATGATACAGAAGTGTTTATCCACCATTATCTAAGGTCGTATTCCCTCATGGCCTCAGTTTTCATGTCATTAAGACCATATAACGCATAGTTATGGCACATAAGGTTTCTGAATGCTTCAAAGCATCTACCGTACACGTAACTCGAGTATCGGTCTCCTTTTTAACAAGTTCAGGAGCAGATCCTTTAGATGTCACTCGTGACATTCCAAATATTTTGTTAATACGAGGTCCCATGATTAGTTTGAAACTAATTTTGGTACTATTAACAACATGCTTAATCACAAGTGTTTCTTAACAAAACGATTTTAATTCGTCTTTTGTTTAAAAACACTAATGTTTTGTAAGATCCGTTATACAAAACCGTTTTAAAAGAAGTCTTTCGATTAAAACAATTAAACAATATCACCTATTACATAATGTTTTAACAAAAATACATATGTAATCTGATGTTGTCAATCTTTATTAAGAAGATCTTAATAGATTTGTTTCACATGATCTATTTCTACAACGAAACTCAACAAGATTTGAGTAGATTCACTCTTCTGAAGAACAAGGTTTGTATAGATGTACTTTTAAACTCCGAAAGATTCCAAGAATTATATCTAGTTAAAAATTAAACTCGACCCGGTTTAAAATAAACTAGACAAGTCAAACAAACACTTCCACTAATTAAGTAAAAATGATATACAATCCGATATTTAATAATAACTTGTATAATTATCAATATCTTGTTTCAAATAAACTCTTCTTGATTTCATTGAACATGTTACAGTTATCTAATAAAATAACAACTTGCATTTTATGAGATATGTTTCAAAGAAACTCCACTTGGTTTCAATGAATCTAAATTTGTCATGATTTGCAACCATGTTAGTAATTGGCGCACCAATTATATTTACAGGAGTAGTTACAATCGTGATTGTCATCTCGAAAGATCAACACAAACAGTAAAATAAACTGTTATCCAAGAAATTCAATCCTGATTTCTATAACCTTGTACCGGATATTGTCCCGGATTTGCTTCAAAGAACTCAATCTTGGTTTCAATGAATAACTAGATAAGTTTTAATTGAAACTAAATCTTGGTTTAAAATAAACTGATCTTGAACCAACTGCTTTTAAAAAAATCATTATAGATCTGTAACCAAATCTGTAAATTAAAATTCTGTTTAATTAAAACTGATTTCCAAAGAAACTCAACCCGGTTTTAATAGAAAACAGTTTATAAATATAAAATATGTTAATAATAATTAATCCGATTTAACAAAAGTGTTTTTAATTATGTTACACATAATCTATTTAAGATTGTAAGGAAACATGTATACTTTTTATTAAAATAAAATCAGATTACAATTAATAAATAATTACAGAAAAAAAAAATTAAAAAAAAAAAAAACGGAAATAAAAACGGACAAATTGGGGTAGAATCAGAAGATAAACATCTATGAACGATAAATAAAGAAAGCAGTGCTTTCCCTTAAACAGATTTGCCGTGTGTCTCCCAGGGTACAACGTTCAAAGTTGTTGTACAGCCGGACCTGACAAACTTGCCTGAAATATCACGGAAGCAGTCGTATGATTCTGATCGAAAGAATTGCTGGAACTTAGTTGCTATGGAGCTTTATTTTTTGGTTGTGTCAATTGAAAGAGGTTATATCTATATTTATAGAGAAAAATTATCTTGTCCTCCAAGATAATATATCTTCCATAATTATACAAATCAGTTATAAAGAAAGTTGATTTGTATAGCTTTTTCCACACGAGAATATATATGCCATAATTATACAAATCAATTAAAAAGAAACCTGATTTGTATCTCTTTTATTACACAAAAATATTCTGTACAAACTTATTCAATAAGTTTAAATCTATTCCTAAGATAGATTTACAGAAAACTAAAAAAAACCTGAATCACACCTTCCCATTTCACAATTTGGGCGATGTGGGATAATTCTATTTTTCCAGATTTTGTGTTTTACGTGTCCCACTTTGAGACACAATATCTCATTCATATTAACTCCATTTTGGACATACTTTAGCTCCCTACGAATCTCTCTTCAAGGAGAACGCAAAATGACAAGCTAATATAAATATATATAACATTTACATATATTAAATAATGTCCAAAGTTTGCAAAAACACATTTTACCAAACTATTTTTCCAACATTACATTCGTTGTTTGATTTTATATTTGTAAGGCTAACACTTGAATTTCATACAGTAAAAAATTGTGTTTGGTACAAAAAAGGTAGAGATTTAAAATGCGGTGGAATTGATATGGGCGATGCATTTTAATTTCACGTGGACTGTCATCTATATTGATACTTAATCGACAAAAATGTCCTTTTAAATGTAACTAGACGGGTGCCCGCGCAATGCGGCGGCGGGTACCCTGTGACTATATTTTGCGAACGAGCAAATGTTATTCGGTTAAACGTTTTTCTAACAACAACTGTACAAATGAATGATAATTTAAATTATAACTTTAAGCAATAACAATGCAAAAGTATTTATATCCAATAAATATAGATCTAAAACAGAATAAAGGTACCCATAAGTAGCTTCTTTCGACACTTTAAGTTAAATAGGACGGGTACCCGCGCGTTGGAGGCGACGAGTTCCGTTAATTAAATCTTTTGGACGAGGGGCTAGGGGATGGTTCAAGGACCAGAAGATCTTGGATGGTTTGAATCTATTGTGTGTAAGTTGAATAGTTTGTGTTTGTAGTTTTTGAGTATTTCTAAACAATGAGTTCTTTTTATATTATGATTTCATAACTGACATTTTAGTGTATACTAATAACTTATTTTAAGTTTTATATGTTACAAGTATTGATATGGTGATTACTTATTTCCTATTAAATAACTTATCTGATTATTAATACGACGGTTATAACTTTTGAGGTTACAAGTATTAATCAAGTTTTGAAATCCTTCCATAACAAGAAATGTTTTGGTCCTTTAAAAATTTTAAGACTTCTAAAATCAGAATGCTCTAAATGTTTTATAAAGTAGTAGAGACAGAGATAGAGAATTAGAGATAACTTTACAAAATCTATTAACATTAGGTTTACCTTGAACATCCTTGAAAATCCATGAGAATCAAATATTTAAATTTTCGTATCTGAAAAATTGTACGATAAAAAAAACATTAAAATAGATCAAAAACTACAAACACGTACAAAAAAATACGTAAAAACCAACAAATCATCATTTTTAAGTTTTCATTCATTTTATCATTTTTTTCTTTATTTTTAAGATACTAAAAACTACAAAGACATCATAAGAAACTTAGATTTTAAACTATAAATTCAAACAAAATTATCATATATACTCATCAAAATGGAACATGAGGTCAGAGGAGATGACCGGATCCAATGTAAGGCGACAACGAAAATAAACCCATCAAACTAAAAAATATGGAAATCAAAACTAAAAAAATGGAATCTATACTTAAAAGTTAAGATATTTTTTTCCGGCATCACATTCTTCATCAGTAACTATCATCACCGGCACAACCAACATCGACCTTTTCCATAATCCACCTAGTAGATCGTGTTAACCCATCAAGTATCAGATCAACACTTAGCAGTAGGACATTATAAAGAAGCAACATGAACAAAAAAAGTAAAACAGAGATAATATTATTACCATTCCAAATCTCCATCTTGACATCTTCATTTTCACTTTCAAACAACTACAAAACCACAAAAAGATCACACGTTAAAAGGGAAGCAAAAAAAAACTAAGAACACCAAGAGCATACTGATCTAAACATTAAAAACCCTAAAGAAACTCACATCAAAAGGTGCGAGTTTGTGTTTGTAGGGTGCATGAGAGAAAATTTATGTTTATCAGATTGGGTGTAGAGAGTTTTTATATTGAAATGGGTTGTTACAAATCATATGATTTAAATGAGTTATACCTTTTGGGCAGTTACAAATTATAATTAATATGGTTTTATGAGATGCATTAATATTGTGTGTTGTTACAAATATTTCTATAATAAGAAATGTTTTGTTCTTAAAATTTTAAGACTTCTAAAATTAGAACGAGCTAAAGGCTTTATAAATTAGTAGAGTATTGATACTTAATCGACAAAAACCTTTTTTTAAATGTAATGCATTTGTTTTAAAATAGTGTGATTTTATATTTGAGGGTGATCATGTCATTTACTAGTTAATAACATTTTGTGAATTATGACAACTAAGAGGGTTCGGTGCGGTGGGCTGGTAAGATGGCGCCATCGTACCAGCCGAGGGTTTTCTAGCGCCGACGGTATCGTGGCTGACGCCATCGACCCTCGCGCCGGGGTGACCAGCCTACACCGTAGAGTTATTCCCTTTTTTTTGGTTTTGTGTTTATGTGTATGTGTTTATGCATAGTTGAAAGGAAGAAGAAGAAGACGATAACTTGTGTTATTTATTAATTTTTTTTTTTTACTTCTAACCTTGTTGTTATGAAAGTTTACATTATTAGTCTTTGTTAGTGTTTTTCTTGAACCGTTTAGTCCTTTTTGTTTACATCTTCAGTCCTAAATTTATATAAATGTAAAAAAAAAATCTCCCATTGCATCACATTTTTTGCTATGGCTTGAAGCCAACGAGAGAGCCACATAAATGTGGTGTCATAGCATTTCTGGTGCCATAACATTTTTGCTGACGTGATAGCACTTTTTAGGCTATGGCGTGGCTCAACCGTACCCAGTGCTCTAGACATGTTTTGTATTTGAAAATTTTAATTTTTTACGAATTTAAAAACCTATGTATGATCCCTGAAAACTAAACGTAACAAAATTTCTTATTTTTTTTTTCTATTATAAATTATAAGGTGAATTGCATATATGTCATTTCAAAGGCTCATAATTGCATATATATCCAATCAAAAGTCAAAATTGCATATATTTCCTTCCAAAGACTTAAAATTGTCATATATATCCAAATTATTATTTTACATATATTTAATAGCAAAAAATGTTTGATAATTATAAATTAAATATAAAATAACCATTATACCCTTGTTTTATCTTCTTTTTTAAATTACAAACATATCCTTTAACCATTATATAAAAAAAAGAAATAACAAC